>ML779789.1:1736723-1749826 GCA_009831015.1 Picea engelmannii
CATGGAAAGTGGTTAACCCTAAAATAAGGAAAATAGGTTAAGTGACCTAGAAATGGGTTAAGTAACCTAAAAATGGGTTAAGTGACCTAGAATATGAAAGTATAAATAAGAAGCTAGGATCTCTTATAAAACGTACATTTGGTAAGAATCCTTTTTGTGGATCAATGGAGAGCTTCTTGGTAATATCTTTTGGAGAATTGATGAAGAGCTTCTTGTGAGAGAATATTATTGGTGTGGATCTCTTGAGCATGATTGAAGATCTATTCTGAGGAAGAGAGCGAGAGGAGGATCTCATGGATGCATCAAAGTTTTGGCAATGTCGAACATCTTGACGGCGAAAGTCTTAGAGTCACAGAAAACCCTATTTTCCGATGCCCACGTGGGCTGTCTGTGTATAGGGTGCATGTACACGCGGGCTGGCTGTATATAGGGTGAGTGTACACATGGGCTGACTGTGTACAGGGAGCGTGGACTGAATAAACTCATGGAGATTTGTGTTTGAGCTGGTGCCAAGCTCTTGGATGATGAGGCAGGTTCTAGATCTACATTCTATGGCCTCGGATCTATCACTAAGATACTAGTATGGTTACATTATTGTCTTGATAGATACTATTGTTTGATATGTTGTGAATGCTTAGGGCATTCTTGGTATGGCTTCTATGATGTGGCTCAGTTTGGTTGATTTGGTTGATGGAGTGAGTAGCACTCTTGTGATTTAGTAGTGACATGATTGCTATGGTATACTAGCTATTTATACATGATTGAGATAGCATTCATATTGACTTGTTGTGGAGCATGAGAAAGCTATTGGAGAGCTTGGATGTGTTGTGACTGGTTGTGGGTCAGTTTGGACAGTGGAAGATAGAAGAAAAAGTGATTGCAGGTTGTAGAGGATCTGAGCATGTGAAGCAAAGCAAAACCCCAGTTGCTCAGAAGCATATGCTTGTTACATCATACACTAGCCACATTCGCACGCGTGTTGTAGTGAGCCAGGGAGCATACACACGCGGGCTGCACTACTGACAGGTCGCATACCTGTTGACAGATTGATGTCTATTGAGGATTGTTGCCTCATCTCAGTTGGTGTTGAGAATGTAAGTTGAGTCTTGCATATAGAGCTGGTGCTCTTGTAGAGTTGTACTCTATTCAGTTGTTGCTGATAAACCCCAAGGATTGTAGTCCGTAATAAAAAGAAAATTGTACATACATCTTGTGTTCTATGTGTTCATCGTGGTGATGAATTGTTGATGATATATTGTTGATATATGTTGCTGATATGTGCCTACATCTAACTGGTTATAAATGACAACAATGAGTAATGAATAAATGTTGAATGCTAATAGATAAGTTTTGTGCAAGAGGGAAGTTTTGGGAAAAAGATCCCCACACTCATTCACCCCCCCTCTAAGTGTGGTACGTGTGTCCAACAGACATTTGTAAATGGTTATTTCATATTATGGAATTCATACTTTCACATTAATGTATGTCATATTGCAGTGTTTATCAAATGTCATGTCACATTGCAATGTTCGTTAAGGGTTTTTCTCCATTGTGGCATTCATCAAATGTGATGTCACATTGTGAAATTCATGAAGGGTTATGTTGGGCTGTGAGATTCTTCAATGGTGATGATGGATTGTGACATTCATTTTGGCTTACTTTATGTTAAATTACTACATCGCTTAACATTTATGTTGCATTGGAATGTTCTTGAAGGTTTATGTTACATTGAGTATTTTTCATTGTGACTATCCTTTATGGTTATTTCATATTATAGCATTTATCTTGCCACATTAATGGCTATTTCATATTGTGACCTTCATCATATGTCTTGTGTAATACCCCTATTCCCCGCAGCTTGTAAATATAGCTATATTTTTCTAAAACGATAGTGTAAATATTTATGCTACTAATGTAAAAAAGGAAATGTTGGAAAACTGTTGAGGGGGATTTCCTATACAGGCCATGATGCCATGAGAGGGAAAGAATGAGAAAATTTCCCTTGCCAATTTAAAATTAAAGAAAAATCTAGATTGCCCATTTTCTAGAATTTTGATTAATGGAGGGAGTTGGTAGTTGAGATATCAGCTTCCCACATTTAAAAACAAGAATGGGTTTTGTAACAGAACTTCCTTGCCTCAGAAGCATGGTTAGAAAAGTACCCATCTATAGGATTCTAGGTTGACCCAAAAATTGGGGGATTTGACCCACAAAATCTTGCCAATGAAGGAAGGAAATAGAAGGAAAATCATGGGCAAAGAGGGAAGTGGTAGAGGAGTGAGTCTGGTGACCTTTTTCTAAAGAGGGAGACCATGTGCAACTCTGTGGTTCTAAAGAGAACTGAAAAACTAATTTGTTCTGGGTATGGGAATTGTTGGGCAGTGTTTTCTGACCAAGCTGATAAATGGGGTTGTGGAGAAGATGAGTGACTGAATAAGAACTCACTACAGACCGCCTTTCTTGGTATAGAGAGAAACGATATGCCAAATTCTTGTGGGAAGAGGAGAGTGATCTTTGTCTCTGTTTGTTTCTTAGCAAAAGGAAGAGTCTCTCTCAGAACATCATGACCTGACTAGGGAGTGGCCAGTAGTAAATCCTCCCAGGAGTTGTTGTCCCTACGGTTGGGACGAAAAGGGAACCCCTATCAATAGTTGCGGCATTTTTTGGGTCCTAGATAAGTATATTTTTTCTAAATCTCAGTAGTGTCAAGTTCAGAGAAAGTTACAGACTTTGTTTTAAGAGTTGTGTAAGTTTAATTTATCACAAAAGTGACTTGATAAATTTAAGAAAAATAAAGAGAATGTCATAGCTTAAGCTCTTTTGATTTAATATCTTATCTCTTGACTATCTGTGTGCTAAAATAAGATTTATGGGAGTGGATGTTGTGGTTGATTGTGTTGTATAGTTTAATGCATTCTTGGGAATTGATGACTGAATAGTTAAAAATATCTATAACACCTCTGAAAGAAGAGAGAGTGATGTTTCTTCGTAATAGTGATCCATTTTAGTATGTCCTCATATCCCCTACCAAAAAAGTTAGAGGATATGAGATCTGTGTTGACTTTAGGAAATAATCTCAAATATGGGAAAAGATTAAAAGTCTTTATAAATAATTATTGATGGAAAATAATTAGGACATAAACATGAAGGTATAAATGAATTAAAGAAAAAAAGTTATCAAAATTCTATTTGGGGAAAAATAAACATTTATGTTTAAATTGTGTTAAATCTCCTAAATTTGGGAGGAATCCCCTTAAATTTTGGTGGGTAGTAAATCCTGGTAGAAACATCAAATTTACTGTGGGGTTAAATCTTTGTATTAGGTCCATTCTCCTTAAATTTAGTAAGAATAGTAAAGCATAGTAATAAGGAAATACAATTCTACTCATTTACCCATGAGAAAGGTGAGATTATAATTATATTTTAAATTCGAGGATGGAGAAATTACCTTGGAATATAGACTTTTATTAAATATCTTTATAAGACTGGAAATTTATATTTATCATTTTCTTATTTCCTGTAAGATAAATTAAATTCATTTAAATTCTCTAGGTAATAAAATCATACAGGAACATGGAGATATATGTATATATGTGTCTAGACCAAATAGAATAGGGAATAAACGGTGACCAAATGCTTAAACCTTCTCGTAGTCTTTGGAACTCCAAGAGTTCGTAGTTCCAAGGCTCCAGGATGTTTGGGGTGATGGAACTCACCAAACAAAGTCGTCGAAGGCCCGAACCTTATATTCCCTATGCAAGGTTGCAAAAGATAAGAAATATAATGAATTATATTGTATGGTAAATAAAATGATCGATTAACATAAATCAATATAATAGACATGTATTACAATATATATATATATATATATATATATATATATAATATTATAAGTCAAAATAAATCATTGTATTTATGTTACGTTGTAATACCAGTGGGTCCCCTTTCGAACTCCGAAACTCTGGGACTCCGGGTTATATGAGAATGAAGAATTGCCTAGAAGAGTCAAAGGCATGGACCCGGATATCTTTTCCTTCATTACACTATTGAATATTAAATGTAATATTAGATATTATTTAAACCTGGGCGAGAATTTTGAAAGGTATAATATAATATATTATATTATATTAATATTTACCAAAATGGTTACACGTGAACGAAGCCAACCCTTTTTAAATATTAAATAATGTGGAAATATGCATAAGTAGGGACACTTCGGGGTTTCGAGACTCTGGGGCTCTAGGAGATTCAAATATAGAGGAGGTGTTGGAGAGTTGAAGGAGATTGACCTGGAGAACACACTCTCTCTCTCTTTTCAATCATTAATAAAATACAGAAGAGTTTTAAAACCTGGGCATAATTTCAAGGAAAATAAAATAATATATTATATTATTTTAAGGTTCATTAAATTAATTACACGTGAATGAAGCCAATTCCTTTGAATATTAAATGGTGTGGTAATGTGTGCAAGTTGGGTCACTTCGAATATTTGAGACTCTGGGGCTACGGGAGAATTGAGTATAAAGGATGTGTGGGAGAGCCGAAGGAGACTGACTCGGAGAACTCTCTCTCTCTCTCTCATATCAAATATTAATAAAATACTGGAAACTTTATAAACTTGGGTGCATTTTCCAAAAAACATATTACAATATATTTTAAATAAGTTTATTATGATAGTAGTATGTAATAAAGTACTAACCCCTTTTCCCTTTTAATTTAATATTTAATGCAAATTCACGTGTAAGCGTGGACCCTTTGGGAATTCTGGGCTCTAGGAGATCGACACTTCGAAACTCCGGGAGATCGAAGCTTCGAGACTCCAGGATGTTTGGAGAGGATAGAGTGTAAGGGAAGAACAGTCGAAGGCCGAACCTATTCTCCCACTTTCTAATGTTATAATATTCTTAAACACGCATAATTATATCATATGGTAATATAATTACTTGTATTGGCATAAAGGCATAATAGAGGTGGGACCCTCTCCAGAACTCCAACATTTGGGAGATTTGGGTTCATAAAATCCTAATGAGGAATCTCTGCCAAAGAACATAGGCTTAGTTATTAATGGGTATTGACAAGCGTAAGTGATCCTTTGATATAATTAATCATATTATAATATAATTAAATTGAATTATATTATAATATAATTAATAAAAGATTAAATTTGTAATAATAAATATCAGGTTGAATATAGTTAATCCTTTTCCCATTATATATATATATATGTGTGTGTGTGTGTGTGTGTGTGTGTGTGTGTGTGTGTGTGTGTGTGTGTGTTAAATTATGTGAAAATTCGACATGGAGTTGTGTGTTGGGAAGGGATTGAATTATATACCTTAATTAAGGTTAATCAACTTAAGTATATTATGGAGAAATTAACCTCTTTGTGTTATAATATAATTACTCATAATTATTATATGAGTAATCTATTGATTTAGTGTTAAACTACTTCTAAGGAGGAAAAGAGAAAGTAAAAACCTCAGTAATTACTAGGCCATGGGTATTAGGCTAAGAAAAAATTAATTGTTGGATAATTAGTTGTGAAGAATAATTATCCTTAATAAAGTTTAATTAATCAATTACCAAATAATGGTATTCTATGAAATATTAATTAAGTACTTTAATTAGACTATAGAAGAGGGACAAATGTCATCCTCTAGTCGAGCAAGCCAAAGCACCCTATGGTGACATGGTGAATTAATGCTGACTAAGAACATCAGTGTGATGGCGCATGTTAATATTCAATGGGTTGACAAGTTGAGTGAGGTGCAGTAGGATTGGTGAACCTTAGGTGCCGAATGGATCCTAACTAAAGTTCAGAAGGTTTGGCATGTATCAAGATTGTCCATCGAGAGAAAGGGATTAGTTCTTAATACAGTATTCATCAAAGGTAAGCAAAAAAATTATACCCCATCCCTTAAAAAGGTACTTAGGGGTCAGGTGTGTGACAAAGTGGTATCAAAGTAGGAACAACACTTGGCCTACTTGGGCTCATGAAAGATTCAATTAAATTTTATTAGAAATATTTAATGGGGAGGGATCCCTACCCTACCCTATCTAGTAGAACATGACTCAAACGCTAGGTCTAGATGGGTCGAAGAATAGTCACAAGATTATTTTACCAAGGCTAAGATGAGCCTGCTAATAGTGTTTACTGTCACAAGGAGATTATCTGTATAATCTCCTTGAGGAGAAGGATTGCAGATTGAAATTTTGTTCGGAATTACTCAACAAAAATCGAAGCCTGCTCGATTGCAGTAGAAGAATCATATTGATACCTTGGGGGAATTATAGCCACTCCTACAGGAGTGGAATTATGATGATAGGCACTAAATGAAATACTTGGATGTGAATGAACTTAAGAGGTTGCAAGGTTGCCTACAAATGTGGGCTTATGAAGCCTTTGCTAGTCACAATTGTTGTTTAAATAACAGATTAGGCCTTGTGAGTATATTTCCCCATGTCTAGAAGCCTTATGGAAATATGTGAGGTCAACTTACTAGTACTGTCTTAATTGAAACCTGCTATTGGGATAACCCCTTTAACAAAGTAAAAAGGATCCCTATGGGATGAGAATAACCTTCAAGAAATAAGTAAAGTGATATGAGCAAGTTGAGGAGCTCATGCATGTGATAAGGGAGTAGATATCCCTAATAACTTAAGGGTGTGCCTATGCAATAGGTAAGCAAGTGGAATATGTTTTCACTGCATGCATAGGTCAAATTCTTGGTGTGCAAGGATATGCTAGAATGCATATGGAAAAATATTAAACATGCAAATTAGGCATATTATAATTTACGAGGGTTGTAAGGTATGGCCTATCGATGGACCTTTTAAACGAGAATGACCTTATGTCAACATGAGTTAATAGAAAGAATGAAATGTTGATAATGTTGTGGCCTATTACCTTATTAAGATAGGACTATAAGGATTAATGAGAGACTGATGCAAGGTATGATTAGGGGGGTGTCAGAACACCTTTAGATGGCCAGTGGATCATATTGACATCCATATATGGATAGTAGCCACATGGATATGGCTTGGTATACTCAAATAAAAATAAGAGGGAGTTTAGGAAAATATTTCTTTGTAGAGATATGTTGACCAAGAATGAATTAATGCATGAAGAAGATACTAGATGTGGTTATCTAACTGACTTGGGTAATACAATGACTACCCATATGAATTATCATTTATGGAAGGTTTTTAAAGTAGAAAGGGAAAAAGTGACCCTTGTTGGTTGTTTCCATTTAGAGAGGGCATCATCAATATGAATTATGATTGTGAGACTAGTCATATGATTGATTGTAATCTCTCACTAAAGAACACTAATATTAAAACTAAATTATCAATGTGAATGAATGAGGTAAAAAGGGTGCAAGTGATGAACCTACATATATACAAATATATGTATACATGCCTAAAAGTATAACATGATTTCCTGATCAAGTAGGTTGTGAGGAAATATGTGTACTTGTCATATCTGAACAATTCCACAGATTCATGGTTAACCCTATGTTGGAGGGTTTGATTATATCAATGGAATAATAACTTGAGGAGGATGTATCCCATTGCCTTGGGAAAAGCTAGAATAAATTGTTGAAAGAATAAATGAGTAGGGATGCTTTGTTGTCATGCATGATTATGCATGTAAGAGTTGTATGTGGTTAAGTGCATTATGAATGTAATTTAACATAACAATGAATATGTGTGGATGAACAATATAGATGAATAATAAAGATGCATTCTTATATCCCTTATGGAATTTTGAGTAAACCTATGAAATAATGAAGCTAAGACCACTCCAGATAGTGATTGGGTGTGCAACACAAAAGTTGCATGCTCAAGGAGTTCCCTATGGAGGAACTATGTAAATACTTTGTTGGAATAATAGAGTCACAACCTTAATGACTGTTGAGAATTGGGTAGTGGGATGTAAGCCTATCTATGTAATAGTATTGGATTACATTATAAAACATAATGCATGAATGGAAGACTGGCAAATGAACGTTGACTATTTTGATGTCTAAATAGTAATGTGAAGAATGCACATCTTCATAACTCACTATGAACAAAACAAAATCTTCTTGTTTTAAAATGCTAAATTATCCAAGAAGCTTAAAGTGAACCTAACCATGACTACTCAAGGAAAAGAGCATAAATACCCTAACAGGGAGTAGATTGCAGAAGTAAGGAAGAAGAAAAGGAGAATATGTTTCTCACTTTAAAACTCTGAATTGCTTAATAGAGTTGTAATCCTTAAAAGAACAATTGTGGGAACAAATACAACTAGTGAAAGAAAAATGAACAAAAAGTATAAATTTGGTTAAAGCTATGAATGTGTAAAGGTAGTGAGGCCTTGGGAATAGTTCAGTTAAGCTTAAAATTCTATACCATGTAGAAGAAGTTGGAAAGAGGAAAGAGTCCCTTAAATCCCTTTTTTCTTGTTGTCTATTGTGTTTCTCTAGGATGATAAGATGATATGTTGTGGTGCGTGAGTGTTTTAGCATGAGAATGGTGATAAATGTGTGACTGTAGAGACAGTTAGAGACTTGATTATCTTTGCACTTGTGAAAACATAAAGGGTAATGTGATACAGTGCATAAATATATGTTGGGGCATATCTAAAAATGATTTACTAATTTAGATACATATATTTCAGTTAGCATGATGACTGACATGATTTGGAATGTGATAATCGATGTTTTGTGTAGGAAATGATTGGATTTGTTGGGAAAGGATAGATGTCAATGGTAGATAACCTCTGGTAAAGGATAAATGCAATAAGGTTGTTGTTGAAATATTTTTGAAGGGACTTTAGGAGCCCCATGGAGCACTACTAATGAGGTAAAATTCAGAAAAGGGTGATGGTAGCCAGAACATGTATAAATATGTTCATGCCTACTTGGCATAAGGTATGAATGGATTTGATAAGAATATCCCATGAAGTATTTTAATTTTTTACTGATATGCAAATAATTTTAAATGGCTATTGTATGCCATTTCTACCTAAGCAGGGTAAGATTCAGGAAAGAAGAATCTGAATAATAGAGAGAGGAAATCTATGCCAGTCAAGGATGATTAAGAACCCTTGCTAGAAAATTCATGAATCAATAGTGTCATGGGGACATTGACCAATAAAGAGTGATTGGGAACAAAAGTACTAATAGGAAGCACATTGAATTGAATTCATTGAGGAAATGTATGTTTGCATAAGAGGGAAGATAATAGATTGCCCATTAACGAAGAAGGACCTTCTAATAATCTACTTGAACTGTAAGGGTGTTAAAGGAAGGAAGTGGGTTTCCATGAGTATTGGAACCACTCACTACTAGTAAGGAGAGAAGTGTTTATATGAAACCATATGAAACTTAGGTTTCATATTATAATATGTTAAACTGAGGACATGATCAGTTTGTAGTAAGAAGCACAATCCTGTTGTAATGATAAACGAGAATGAATAAGCCATATGGTGAATAGGTTGGTTGAGATCCAACACACCATGGTAAAGTTCTTTTCATAAAGTGTGGAAAAATTGAAATCAACGCAAGGGTGAATTGGGTAGGAATGTGACCATGAACATTGGCACATTGATTAAAGTCATTTAATATTTGAATTGCATTTGGAAAATTTTGGTATGCTGAAATGTCACATGTGTAAATAATGATATTTCCTTTTCCTTTGTATCATTGAATAGATGAAAATGATTTGAATTTTAGTATGAACATTTTGGAAGATATAATGTGCATGATAATGAACAACTTGTTTGGCTATGTGAAGATGGAGTTGTAGGAAGAAGAGTCTTGGATATGGAAGCATAAGTAAATCTCATAAGAAAGAACAACGCCCGCTGATCCAAACTGTTATGAGAATAAATATCTCATACTTGTGAATCTGGTTCCTATGTGGAACGGATCTGAAAATAAAAATGTGGAATTTGGAAATCTGTGGCTGACATATTTGAAAGAAATTATAAATTTGAATTGATGATAAAATATCATGGTTACTATATGTATGTGACATAGGTGAGATGAAAAATATGTCCAGGAGGGACAGATGATGGTTGTCAAGTTGGAAAAACATAGAGAAAGGTTATTGTTGTGACATGAGAACCCTGTGATAAGACATGATCACCATAGAAAATGTTGTGTTGTGGTAACACGGGCCGAAGGGACACCTCGGTAGAGAAATTCAGAGGGACAGCTCGACTGTAAGACTCGATAAAGTCTCGAAAACTCTTCATGTGCGAGAAATCCTTGGCAAGGCAAGATGGATCACCCAAGGGACTGTATAACAGAGAAGGGGATAACTAAGCTTGGGCCTAGAGGGTGAGTGACTGCAAGGAAGAGGAAACTTCAAATAATTTTTGTAGACTATTGGTTGGGATCATGCACACAATGGTTATGTCAAAAAAAACAATGGGCCAAGTTAGTAAGAAAAAAAACTAGATGCAGATCCATGAAATTGCACAAGTAAGTATTGTGTTGATATAAATATTTCCTCTTGAGTTTTGAACAACAGTAAAATGGTTTTGCATGAAATTGTGATTAATATTCTTGTTGTTTGGAATCATTGTAGGCATGTGACAAAGGACAAGAGTCTCGGAAATGACCAAGTGGATAAAAGGGAAATGTCGCTAAAGAAGTTGAAGCATGAGACATGAATGGCATTCCCGAGATGCAAAGAACATTGAGGAAGGTGTTCCTTTAAGGGGGAGGGGATTGTAATACCCTTATTTCCCCTAGATTATAAATATAGCTATATTTTGCTAAAATTATAGTGTAAATATTTATGTTGTTGGTTGTGGAGCCTGATTATCTTCCTGATTTAGAGGTCTTTTACTTTCAGCCATGTTTATACCCCATGAAGAATTTACACCCCAGAAGTATGTACACTCTTCCACGCGGGGGAGTGCAGAGGGGGGGTACCCCCTCTAAGGGGTTCGGAGGAGCTATCCCCCTAGCTAGGGGGTCTGGGGGCAAGCGGGTCCCTAACGGGGGTTCGGGGGCGAAGCCCCCGAAGCAAAAATTGCCTTGTAAAAGTATATTGTAATTTCATTGTAAATCTGGACCGTTCATTATAAGGTTGAAGATCTAATGATAGAGATTATGTTAGGGTTTTTTTCCCTAGAAGGAAACCCTCTTTTATGAGGGAAATGTATTGCAGCTATGTATGTTGGCGAGTATTGTAGTCTGAGAGAGGAGATTGTGAGAGAAAGAAGAGGAAGTTACAACGGGTTTTGTTGTAGGTTGTATCCCTTCATTTTGTTGGATAATAATAAAGAAAGGACCTGACAATTTCTCTGGTGAACGTAGCCCACACTGGGTGAACCATGCAAATCTATGTCTCTCTTGTATTGTGTATCTTCTATGTTTTGTTTCCGCATTTGTTTTATTTTATTGCTCTGCGGTCCTATTTTTCTAACATATGCTACTTATGTAAAAAGGAAAACATTGGACAATTGTTGAGGGGGATTTCTTATATAGGTCATGATGCCATTAGAGGGAAACAATGAGGAAATTTCCCTTGCCAATTTAAAATCAATAAAAATCCAGATTTCCCATTTTCTAGCATTGTGATTAATGGAGGAAGTCGGTAGTTGAAATATCAGCTTCCCACATTTATGAAAAAGAATGGGTTTTGTACCATACTTACCTTTCCTCAGAAGCAGGGGTAGAAAATTACCCATCTACAAGATTCTAGGATGACCCACAAATTGGGGGATTTGACCCATGAAATCTTGCTAAAGAAGGCAGGAAATAAAATGAAAATTGTGGGAAGAGAGGGAAGTGGTAGAAGAGTGAATCTGGTGACCTTTTTCTAAAGAGGGAGAGCATGTGCAACTCTCTGGTTCTGAAGAGAAATTAAAACGAATTTATTATGGGTATGGGAATTATTGGGCAGTGTTTTCTAACCAAGCTGATAAATGGGGTTGCAGAGAGGATGAGTGATTGAAGAAGCACTCATTTTAGACCCCCTTTCTTGGTAGAGAGAGAAACAATCTACCAAATTCATGTAGGAAGAGGAGAGTGATATTTTCTCCTGGTTTTTGCTAAACAAAAGGAAGAGTCTCTCTTAGAGCATCGTGACCTGGCTAGGGGGTGGCCAACAGTAAATCCATCCAGGAGTTGTTGTGCCTATGATTGGGAGAAAAAGAGCACCCCTATCAGCAGTTGCAGCTTTTTATGGGTCCTAGATAAGTATATTTTTGCTAAATCTCTGTAGTGTCAAGTCCAGAGAAAGTTATAGACTGTGTTTTAAGAGTTGTGTAAGTTTAATTTATGACAAAAGTGACTTGAGAAATTTAAGAAAAATAAAGAGAATGTCTTAGATGAATCTCTTTTGATTTAATTTCTTATCTCTTGACTATCTGTGTGTTAAAATAAGATATTTGGGAGTGGATGTTGTGGTTGACTATGTTGTACAGTTTAATGCATGCTTGGGAATTGATGATTGAACAGTTAAAAATATTTATAACACCTATGAAAGAAGAGAGAGTGGTTTTTCTGTGTAATAGTGTTCCATTTTAATTTTTCCTCAAATCCCCTGCCAAAAAAGTTAGAGGATATCATATCTGTGTAACCTTTAAGAAATAATCCCAAATATGGGAAAACATTAAAAGTCCTTATAAATAATTATTGATGGAAAATAATTAGGACATAAACATGAAATTGGTATAAATGAATTAAAGCACAAAAGTTCTCAAAATGCTATTTGGTGCATAAATAAACATTTGTGGTTAAATTGTGTTAAATCTCCTAAATTTGGGAAGAATCCCCTTAAATTTTGGTGGGAAGTAAATATTGGCAAAAACACACAATTTATTGCGGAAGTAAATCTTTGTATTAGGTCCATTCTCCTTAAATTTAATAAGAATAGTAAAGCACAGTAATAAGGAAATAAAATTCTACTCATTTACCCATGAGAAGGGTGAGATTAGAATTATATTTTAAATTCCAGAGAAATTTCCTTGGAATATAAACTTTTATTAAATATCTTTATAACACTAGAAATTTATATTTATCATTTTCTTATTTCCTTTAAGAGAAATTAAATTCATTTAAATTTTCCAAGTAATAAAACCATATATATATATATATATA
>ML779789.1:1749932-1796800 GCA_009831015.1 Picea engelmannii
AGGGAATAAACGGTGACCAAATTCTTAAACCTTCTCGTAGTCTTCAGAACTCAGGGAATTCGGAGCTTCAGGGATATGGGATGTTTGGGGTGATGGAACTCATGAACCAAAGTTGTCGAAGGCCCAAACCTTATCTTCCATGTGCAAGGTTGCAAAAGATAAGAAATATAATGAATTGTATTGTATGGTAAATAAAATGATCCATTAACGTAAATGAATATAATACACCTTTATTACAATATATATATATATATATATATATATATATATATATATATATATATAATATTAGAAGTAAAAATAAATAATTGTATTTATGTTACATTGTAATATCAGTGGGTCCCCTTTGGAACTCCGGAACTCTGGGTTATATGAGAATGAATAATTTCCTAGAAGAGCCGAAGGCGTGGACTCGAATATATTTTCCTTCATTACAATATTGAATATTAAATGTATTATTAGATATTGTTTAAACCTAGGTGAGAATTTCGAGAGGTATAATATCATATATTATATTATATTAATATTTACTAAAATGGTTACATGTGAACTAAGCCAGCCCTTTTTAAATATAAAATAATGTGGAAACGTGCATAAGTGGGGCCACCTCAGGGTTTCGGGACTTCTATAAATTTTGATATAGAGGAGTTGTTGGAGAGTTGAAGGATATTGACCTGAAGAACTCTCTCTCTCTCTCTCTCTCTCTCTCTCTCATTAATAAAATACTAGATAATTTTAAAACCTGGGCGTAATTTTCGAAGAGTATAAAATAATATATTATATTCTTTTAAGGTTTATTAAATTAATTACATGTGAATGAATCCAATTTCTTCAAATATTAAATGGTGTGGTAATGTGTGCAAGTGGGGTCACTTCGGATATTCGGGACTCTGGGGCTCTAGGAGAATTGAGTATAAAGGATGTGTGGGAGAGTCGAAGGAGACTGGCCGAGAGAGCTCTCTCTCTCTCTCTCTCTCTCTCTCTCTCTCTCATGTCAAATATTAATAAAATAGTGGAGACTTTATAGACTTGGGTGCATTTTCCAAAAATGCTATTATAATATATTTTAAATAAGTTTATTATGATATTCGTACATAACAAAGTACCAACCCCTTTTCCATTTTTAATTTAATATTTAATGTGAAGTCACGTGTAAGCATGGGTCCTTCGGGAGTTTGTGGCTCTAGGAGATCGGGACTATGAAGCTTCGGGACTCTGGGAAGTTTGGAGAAAATAAAGTGTAAGAGAAAAATGGTCGAAGGTCGAACCTATTCTCTCGCTTTCCAATGTTATAATATTATTAAACACACGTAATTATATCGTATGGTAATATAATTACTTGTATTGGCTTAAAGGCATAATAGAGGTGGGACCCTCTCTAGAACTCTGGCATTCGAGAGATTTGGGTTCATAAAATCCTGATGAGGAATCTTCGTTGAAGCCCGAAGGCTTAGGTATTAATGGGTATTGACAAGCCTAAGTGCTCCTTTGATATAATTAATCATATTATAATATAATTAAATTCAATTATATTATACTATAATTAACAAAAGACTAAATTTGTAATAATAAATATCAAGTTGAATATATTTAATCCTTTTCCCATTAATATATATATATGTTAAATTATGTGAAAAATTGGCATGGAGTTGTGTGCCGGGGAGGGATTAAACTATATACCTTAATTAAGGTTAATCAACTTAATTATATTATGGAGAAATTAACCTCATTGTGTTATAATATAATTACTCATAATTATCATATGAGTAATTTATTGAGTTAGTGTTAAACTACTTCTAAGGGGGAAAAGAGAAAGTAAAAACCTCAGTAATTATTGGGCCATGGGTATTAGGCTAAGAAAAAAATTAATTATTGGATAATTAGTTGTGAAGAATAATTATCCTTAATGAGTTTTAAGTAATTAATTATCAAAGAATGGTATTCTACAAAATATTAATTAAGTATTTTAATTGGACTATAGTCCTCAATACCATATTCGTCGGAGGTAAGTGAAAAATTTATACCCCATCCCTTAAAAGGGTACTTAGGGGTTGAGTGTGTGACATATTGTCACATTATAGTCTTCATTAAAGGTTTTGTTGCATTGTAATGTTAATGAAATGTGATGTCACATTGTGACATTGATAAAGAATTTTGTCAAATTGTAACATTCATCAACGATTATGTTGGATTGTGACATTCATCAAATGTGATGTCACATTGTGACATTCATTAACCGTTTCATTGTATTGCAACATTGATGAAGGGTTATGTTGGGTTGTGACATTCTTCAATAGTGATGATGGATTGTGACATTCATTTTGGATTACTTTATGTTAAATTACTGCATTGCTTAGACTTTATGTTGCATTGCAAATTTCTTGAAGGTTTATGTTTCATTGAGTAGTGTCTGTATATGTCGATACACATATATTAGCACATTAAATTGCTGCATTGCTTAGACTTTATATTGCATTGCAAATTTCTTGAAGGTTTATGTTTCATTGAGTAGTGTTTGTATATGTCGATACACATATATTAGCACATTAATATACTATGTTCTAAATACACACATATCGACGTATACAGACACATTAATATTATTAATGTGGTTGTTGCTAGTAACCGGTGAATGCATAAAAAATATTTTCAAATAATAAATATCATATATTTATAATATATATGAACAAAATTAACCCAAAAGTTCATTCTTAATTAATTAATAAAATTATATTAATATTAGCATTAGTATACTATAACTTTATATTATATTAACTTATAATGTATCAATTTATAATAATATAATATATACATATTATATTAACAAAGTTTATACCAAAAAAAAAAAAATCATAGAGATATATTAATATTAATTAAAATATTGTATTATAATGTTTCAATGTTTCATTGTGGTCAACAATGGTTGTTTATGTCAAATTTTTGCATTGCTTAACTGTTATTCAAGATTGTGGCATTCATCTTCCAGCATTAATGGATATGCCAGATTGCAACATTCATCAAATGTCCTATCACATTACAATGTTGATTAAGGGTTTTGTCGCATTGTGATGTTCATCCAATGTGATGTCAAATTGTGACATTTATCCAGGTTTTTGTCTCATTGCAATGTTCATTAAGGGTTTTGTTGGGTTGTGACATTCTTTAGTGGTTATGTCAGATTGTAACATTCATTTTGGCTTTCTTTATAATATGGATATGTTTGATTGTAATGTTCCTGAATGGATATGTAACATTGAGATATTCATCTTGGTTGACTTGTGTTGGCTTCGTACATTCATGAATAGTTATGTCACATTGTGGTGTTGATAAAATGTGACATTCATAAAGGTTTTTGTCATATTGTGGCATTCATCGAGGGTTATGTTGGATTGTGACATTCCTTAATGGTTCTTTTGGATTGTGACATTCAGATTACCATGGTAGTGGCTATGCCACATTGAGACGTTCATCAAATGTCATGTTACATTTCAATGTTCATTAAGATTTTTGTCGCATTGTGACGTACATTAAATGTTATGTCACATGTGACATTTATTAAAGGTTTTCATTACATTGCAACATTCATCGAGGGTTATGTTGGGTTGTGACATTATTCAATGGTTATGTTAGATGGGTTGACCATGGTTCTTTACGTTTCCATATTGTTTACCATTTTTTACTATGGTGGAGCATGTTTGAGCATGGTTTATTGTTCTTGAAGAAGGGTGATTAACATTGACTATGGTTGAGAAATTTTTATAATGGTTGACCATGTTTTAGTGTTGTCAACAATGGTTGGCCTTAACCTTAGTTGAATAATGTTGAATTTCCACATTCCTCAATGGTTTTGTTTCATTCTGATGTACATATCTAGTGTCTTATGTTGAATTGCATCATTTCTAAATGGTTACGTCACATTGTGATTTTCATATGTTAACTATGGTTGAATATGATTGGTTTTATGAGAATATTCATTACCATTAACCATGATGGACTATGGATTACCTTTAATATGTCACCAATATTCCAATAGGAGGGATGCAACTCATAAATATCACATTGAAACATAACCCTAAGGAAATGTCACAAGGTGACATAACCCTAAATGATTACAATGTGATGTAACCATTTAGGAATGATGAAATTCAACATAAAGCATTGAAGAGGTGTGTCGTATTGTGACACAACCATTGAGGAATGTAGCTATTTGACATAAGTTAGACTTGAAAATGTTGTCACATTGGGACATTCATTTAGGGTTATGTCACTAAGGAAATGTCACAAGGTGACATAACGCTAAATTAACATCAAAATTTGTTGTAACCATTTAGGAATGATTCAATTCAACATAATACATTGAAGATGTACATCGCAATGTGACACAACTAGTGAGGAATGTAGCTATTTGACATAAGTTATCCTTGAAAATGTTACGTCACATTGTAATGTTCATTTAGGGTTATGTCACCTTGTGACATTACTTTAGGTTTATGTTTGAGTGTGATGTTTATGAATTGTGTCCCTCATATTGAAATATGGGTTCCAAATTAAACGTCACCCATATTCAACCAAAGTTGACTACATTTAGGGTTATATCACCTTATGAAATTCCTTTAGGGCTATGTTTGAGTGTGATGTTTATGAATTGTGTCCCTCATAATGGAATATGGGTACAAGGTCATCCATAGTCAACCATTCATAAGTTGTTGACTATGGTTGACATTCATTTAGGGTTATGGCTCTTTGTGACATTCATTTGGGGTTATGCTTGAGTGTCATGTTCCTAAATTGTGTTCCTCATATTGGAATATGGGTGCCAAATTAAAGGTTATCGATAATCTACCATTCGTAATAATCACATTGAATTGACCACTGTTGACCATGTTGATTATGGTGAGTAATGGTTAACTATGGAAAACCATGTTGATTATATTGATTAATGGTTGACTATGGTTGACCATGTTAATTATCTTTAACCTTGGTTTATTATGGTAATATCGCATTGCATCATTCATCTTGGTTGAATAATGTCAAATTGCCACATTCCTGAATGGGATGTTGCAATGTGACAAAACCTTAAATGAACATCACATTGTGACATATAACAATTTAGGAACGATGCAATTCAACATAATGCATTGAAGAAGTACATCACAATGTGACACAACCATTGATAAATGAAGCTACTTGACATAAGTTATCCTTGAAAATGTTACATCACATCCTTGAGGGTTATGTTTGAGTGTTAACCTTAAATGAACATTGCATTGTGATGTGAACGTCACAATGTGACATAGCCATTGAGGAGTGAAGCCTTGAAAATGTTACATGACATTGTGACATTCATTAGGATTATGTCAGCTTCTGACATTCCTTTAGGGTTATGTTTGAGTGTGACATTCCTGACATTCCTTTAGGGTTATGTTTGAGTGTGACATTCCTTAGCAAGTAGTTGTAGCTCCTTCTTTAAAGAGCTCTAGAAAAGATCAAATGAATTTGATTTTAAAAAAAATAAAGATGCTTTAACATCATTACAAGTTGGGCTCAATGTCAGTTTTTCCATTTTAATTTTCCCACTCATATAATTGATTACATTGAGTCACCAAAAACTTGAAATTTATTTTGATAATCCATATCGAGCACTTAACTATTCATATAATTGATTACATTGAGTCACCAAACGCTTGAAATTTATTTTGATACTCCTTGTCGAACACCTAATTTTAGAAAAATTTTAGTTATTTGTACTTTTCCTTAATTATTCCTTACAATTTTGAGAAGATATTTTTTTATTCAATTAAGACTCTTCTAATCTATTTAATAAATACATTATTTTATAATGTAATTTTAATATATATTTGTCCATTTCCCTAATTATGTCTTCCAATTTTGAGAAGTTAAATTTTGCTTCAATTAAGAATCTTCTAATCTATTTAATAAATACATTATTTTATACTGTAATTTTAATATATAATTCCCTACACCATTTTAATATTTTAATCCATTAAATAATTAATTAAAAATTTCTTTATTTTAATTATTATATATTTACATAATAAATTTTGCTTCAAATGTCGATCTCGCGGATGGAACGAGAAGAAACGCCAAAGCGGCTAGGGCCCAAACCCTAGCCGCCATCGCTCTGAATCTTTGTTTGCAGGTACGCTGAGCTCCGATCGTAGCTGTCGTTCCAGGTTCCCATCGCTCTCTCGCCATACAGGGCGTGATTTCCACCCTCCTGCGTGCACGCATTCCAGAATAGTGGTAGCCCAGGTAGTCGTCGTCCTGCCAAGATGGCTTCAAATCCGACCGCCGAAACTGAGGAAGATCCATTGGAAGCTTTTAAAGAGTTAGTCCGCTCGACAGGAGCTAAATCCAAGCTTTCTCCTCCGTCTAAGTTTGTTAAGAAGATGGAGGAGATTCCTTCTCTGGAGCTTTCTCCAGAGGAACCTTGCAACATTGCCCTCTTTCTGGCAGAAAGGGCCCTCATTGGAAAGTTTACGGGGTTATGGCCCAGTCCCAAAACGGTGGAGGCATGGATTGAGGAAAGATGGAGGCCGATGATACAGGGAAGCATTCTTCGGAGTGCAGTAGGCAAGGGTTATTTTGTCTTCAGCTTCACAGAGAAAGAGGATCGTGACCTAGTCTTCAGATCTGGACCCTATTTCATGGGGTCGAGAGGACTGTTCTTAGCCCCCTAGACTCTGGATTTCAACCCCGGAGTCGACATCACCGCAGCCCCTGTTTGGGTTAGGCTGCCTCACCTCCCCCTGCACCTCTGGGGGGAAAGCACTCTAGAGGACATTGGGAACAAGCTCGGGAGATTCCTAGACAGTGTGAAACCGAAAGCAGATCAATACACCTGCGCTCGTATTTGTGTTGAGGTTAATCTCGAGAAAGGCCTACCGGAAGCCATCAAGCTCTCCCTGGGAGATTGGTGCCATATCCAAGAGCTGGACTACGAGCAGATCCCCTTTAAATGCCTCAGGTGCCATGAATACGGTCATTTCGCAAAAAGTTGTCCCAAAGTCTCTGAGGAGCCGGGACCATTCAAAGAAGATGATTTTCAGCCAGTATCGAACCGACGAAGGCATCCAAGGCGAAAGGATCCGACTCCCCAGGCTCCAAAGGCCACTCATCCAACAGAGGCAACTCTAGAAAATAAAAACAGCTTTGATGCGTTGAAGGATGATGAAGCTCCAGATCTTGAAGCAACAGAAGAGAAGGAAGACCCACCGGCAAACGAAAGCCTTCCGGTCTCCACCCCCCCAGGCCCGGTTGCAGCGAGAGAATCTCGGGCTTCAGTTCCGGACCCCTCTGCCTCGGCAGGTCTGACTGCTTCAATCCCATCTAGCGATCCTGTGGAAACTTCTGAATCTGAAGACATTTCAGTCCCGTCTCCTCCCCTTACCCGAGGACGAAAGACTAACAAAGCGTGCAGAGAAAAGGAGGCGGCCTCCAACATTTCTTCAGGCTCTCAAAAAAAGCTGGACCCCTTCATTAAGAGGAAAATTCCACCCCCCTCCGGTTAATGTATTGCTTCTGTCTTCTATTGTGCTCACAATTTGTGAGAATCTATACATGCATGCAATCCTTGTCATTTTTTAGAATTAGCTCAAGAAGCAGATGGGATTGGTTTCCCAAGACATTCATAAGAAGGTTGGCAACACTGTTAGAGGTCACCAACCTTCTTTAAATTTGTAACTTTCTGATTCTGGCATGCCAGAAGCCGTTTAATGCAACATAATCGTCCCTGTTAAAAAAAAAAAAAAAAATTGCTTCAATTAAGAATCTTCTAATCTATTTAATACATACATTATTTTATACTGTAATTTTAATATATAATTCTTTACACCATTTTAATATTTTAATCCATTAAACAATTAATTAAAATTTTCTTTATTTTAATTATTATATGTTTACATAATAATTATTTTAAAAGACAATTTTTAAAATAATATTACAATTATATTATATTTGAAATTTTGATTATTAAAATGTTTATAAAAAACTTATTTTAAATTAAATTTATAAACTTATTTTAAAAAAATATACAATAATGATAAAGAGATTGACATCTACATAAATTTGATTTATTATTAATTAATAATTAACAATTTTTAAATATTATATTAAGAAATTTTTATTATTAAAATATTTATAAAACAAATATTTTAAAATTAAATTTATAAACTTATTTTAAAGAAATATAAATTAAATTAAATTAAATTGTAAAAAAATAACATCTACATAAATTTGATTTATTACATTAAGTAATTTAATTATTTATTATTTAATATAACTATTGATATATAATACAATAAATATATTCAATTATCATATTATAATTATAAACATATCCTTCCATAATTTTTAAACATTAAAACATTTTTATGAACATATACTTCCATAACTTTAAAATATATATTTTTTTAAACCACTTACATTTCAATTTCTAAAATATATAAAGAAAGATCCCAAAATAAATTGATATTACCATGAAATTGCACTATAGCATTATTTTGCCTTATTAACAAAGGCAATTCAAAATTAACTCTCAACTCTCAACGTCTTCTCGTAAAAAGATTGACATCTACATAAATTTGACTTATTACATTGAATTACCATTTATCCCAAAATAAATGGATATTACCATGAAATTGCACTCTAGCATTTGTTTTATTTACAAAGGAAATTGAAAATTAACTCTCACGTCGTAAAAAGGTTAACATCTATATAAACTTGACTTATTACATTAAGTAATTCAATCATTTATTATTTAATATAACTATTAATATATAATACAATAAATATAATCAACTATCATATTATAATTATGAACATATCCTTCTATAATTTTAAACATAAAAAATAAAATAAAAACAAATAAAATTTTAAACAACTTACATTTCATTTTTTTAGAAATGTAAACCCAGAAAGATCCCAAATAAATTGATATTACCATGAAATTGCAATGTAGCATTATTTTGTTTTCTCATCGCGTTTTTCAACCCGGTCACGATCAAGCCAACCAAATTGGTGTATGAGACCCCCCTTGTTTGTGGGACAACCCTTGGTGTATGAGACCCCCTTGTTTGTGGGACTTGTTTGTGAGACAGCCCTCCGCCCAGCGAATTGACTTGACTGGTAAAGTCTATGAAGGTATACATACCCTACCCCCCTCGATTTGAACCTGTGACCTCTTAAAAGGAAACACATATTCTTAACCATTAGACCCACTCAAACTATATAGTTCATAGTTAATTATCTCTATATCCATTCTAATAGTTCATTAATTTCCTATTTGGGCTTTTTTCTTGTGAAATTTACAACTATTTATTGAAGCCGGGATCCTTTCAATATTACGACACGTTCAATTGCAATGGAGATGTCAGATTCATAAACTCAAGCAATTTCTCCCCTCGAACAATTTTCATTCAGCTCTAGGGTGTTGAGTTGTAACCGTTGCTCACAACACCTGTAACAGATTTTTGTTATCATCGGTAGTTGTAACCACTGCTCGCAACCCTTGTAACTTCCGCGAACCTCCTACCGAAATTTTTCCACGACCGTGAACATCTTTAACAGAAAAAATTACCAAACGGAAATAATTACGAAACCAAAACACTAAAATTTGAAAATTTTAAATTTTTATAATTATTAAATGGAGATTTTTTACGACAACGATTCAACTAATCTCCATTGTACATTTCTCACCAGTCTCCTTGAATCTAGTAGGGAGCCTCTTCATGCTCCGCCCCCAATTATAAGAGGTTATTACGCCTATGGGTGTAATTAACATGAAGTTTGGAAAACACTCAAACCCAACATCACCACATGAAGACACACCAAACCCCAACCCAAATGGACAAATATAAACATTCAAATTGATACAGGGATGAGGTCTCTAAAAACTCTTATATAAGACTTGAGAAATACCAAAGAGCCCGCATGGTTGTCACTAGCCACATCCCTATACACCATTATTTCTTCTATTGCAAATGTCGAAGGCTAGTTAACACATATTTTTATAGGGCCATAATGTTTGAACGTTATAGGATGGGTCTAGATAAAAACCAAGAGACCTTAACATTTCAAAACAAGAGTTGATGATAGTTTTTATTTGACAAACTTCCTTGCAATAATAGGAGGTTCCTCTGTATTTCCTTATAAAATTATGAACATAGTTTGTTGTAGGCCACCATGTCAACTACTTTTGACATTGGTGAATTCCAAGGGGTGGGTCGTCATCAGACACTCTTTTCTTGTGGGTTTTGACTGGCTAAAAATGTCGTTTAGGGCCTCAAAAATGCCTCACAAGTTAATGAGCTTCAAAACCATAGAATTTCGCATAAATTGATTGTTTTACTATTGTAACAGCCTTTTAAATATGAACAATTGAGCTCAAATTAGGAGAAACAACAAACTTTGATCTCACTCTATCGACCATCGACCATCGACACTTTCATTTGGATGCATGCAACTCCTTCCCTAATCTGCTGACACGATCGTCGACCATCGGCCCAATTCCCCGATGTTTGGTTTACAGATACCTCCAAACCATCTAAACCGATCATCATTCATCGGTGATCTTAATTAGTGAATGAAAACTACTTATTGATATGGTTGATGCCCAACCATCAGCCCATCGACGATCCCCGATGACTGTCGGAAACAATTTTACATATCGACCGACCTGACCGTCCACCATCGACCACTTATGTTGGATGACATGGCATGAGATGGTGATCTAGATGGATGTCATTTGCCTCCCACCTATTCCAACTGGTTCATTTTGGCAGTTTTCCAGTTTGGCAGAGTTTTCCCTAGTTTTCAGGTCCCTGACTCGCGGGGCCGTTTTGAGGCATTAACAGCATTTTTAGGGCTCACCACAGTAAAAAATTATCATTGATAGATAGCAAAAAAATGTGTAGTCATCAGATAGAATTTTCCAACAGGCTAATGTGCACCTAAAACAGAGATCATATGCAAAAGTTACGACCCCGGGAAGTTGATGTACTACCTTACTCAAACAGGACCCACATGACTTTTGGCACTTCATCTCCTAGGGTTAGTTTTTTGGATGTCTAGGGTTTTTTATATTCTTGTTTATTGTAAAAAGGCCTTCAGAGCCTCATTGTAATGATCTTCTTGCGAATGAGCGCAACCGTCACATCTCTTCCCAGAGATAAGCTGCCACCATTCCAGCAAGCTTGTTTTCTGCTGCATTTTACAGTTTCAACTTATTTCCTTATTGAATAGAAAACCGGTCTTACTATATCTCTGTTATTATTTGTTAAGCATATTTTAATAATCTGTATTCATTTCGTTCTTCTCATAAAATATGGATCAATGGTATCATATCGATCTGCTCCTTGTCATCTTAATGCATGTCCCCAACGAGGTTAGGGTACAAAGAATTGGGTCTCGAGCTTGTTTCTCTTGAGGACAAAAGCTCTCGCATGCTAAAATGACCTCTCATGGTAGGAGAAAAGAAAGATGACGGGATAGGAGATCCTTTCAAAATGTTGCTTGAGGAAGCCCTCACGCAACATAGGAACAATATGATGGATATTTTTGTGCAAATCCTTCGGCGACTACCAACATCCAACACATCTTCCTTGAGCGGAGGCGTCACCCCCTTCAAAGTACAAATCAACTTCTATATTCCTATATTTGAAGGTCAGATAGACACAGATGCTATAGACAAGTGGTTGAATCTACTGGAAGGGTATTTTTTTATCCATAACTTTTCAAATAGAGAAAAAAAAAAAATTGCACTCCTAATAGTCATTCCCCATGTCAAAGATTGGTGGGAAAATTTTTGTGACCAAAAGGAAATAGAGGAACCCTCACTATTTATAGTTGCAACCACTTGGGAGTCCTTCAAGGATGCTATTAAGGAACAATACTACCCTGTCGGAAGTTATGATGACTTGTATACCAAATGGACCACACTGCAGAAAGAAAGAGACCAAGCAGTGCCAGATTTCACAAATATATTCCATACCCTGCGCACCAAGATGGGTATCAAAGATTCAAAACGACATCTGGTGCTCAAGTATCGCAGTACTCTACATAGATACATCCAGACCGAAATGGAATTTATGGACATCTCGTTCTTGGGCGCGGCCTATCGATATGTCGTCAAAATATAGCAGAATCTCAAACAAAAGACGCGACAATTTGGGCCTGGGAACCCCTCACATAAAAAACTAGGAAAGGGCAGCCCCAACCTATAGAACAAAGGACAGATCAAAGATGGACAATACCAGGACAACCCGTCCAAGCCGCAAGAAAAGGACACTGGAAAGACAAAGAAGGATACCAAGAAGTGGTGTGGCCTCCATAAGAGCCCTTGGCATAACACTGTTGATTGTTGCTCAAAGCAGTCACTGGTGGTCGAAGTGAAAGCCTTTGAATCAAATACAAGTTCTGAATCTTATTCATAACTAGAAAGGGGAAGACAGATCATTGACGCGAAACCCAGTGTCACCATTGCTACCACCAAGCTCCAACCTGGTGAAGGAGACGAGCCAAAAGAAGGAGAGTGTTTTTTCCATTCGCAGATGTGGATAAAAGGCACCCCACTGCACTTCATCGTTGATAGCGGTAGACAACATCATGGGCTGGCCCTGGTGACAACATCGTACCCACAACCCTACACCATTGGATGGCTCCACCAAGGAAGCAATCTCTGCATCAGCCAATAGTGTCAACTGTCGTATGACATCAAGACCTTCAAAGATGAGGTATTCTGTGATGTTGCTCCTCTCAAAGTTTGTAATGTTCTTTTGGGCCAACCTTATTTATGGAAACGTCATGTTGTATATGATTCTAGGCCTCGTAGTGTTATTA
The DNA here is from genome assembly GCA_009831015.1 of Picea engelmannii. Taxonomy (NCBI): domain Eukaryota; kingdom Viridiplantae; phylum Streptophyta; class Pinopsida; order Pinales; family Pinaceae; genus Picea; species Picea engelmannii. The sequence continues at coordinate 1,762,791 of ML779789.1, forward strand.
TTACTTTGAATAGGAAATTGTACAGGATACTTGAGGCAGTCCCTCCTATTGTTATTTCCTTGATCTCTTCCAATCAATGTAAGAAGTTCATCTCTCAGAACGAGAAATCTAACTTCTTCGTGATTTTCTCTCAGAGTAAGCGAAAGATCGCAACCACATCCAGGGCCTCTGTGGCCAATCTCTCCACACAATAGAAGCAAGTGGATAAGGTCGTGGAAGATTACTCATATATCTTCTCCTCTCCTATCGGGGTACCTCTACACTGCCAGGTCAAGTATCCCATCGATTTGACCCCAGGCGCACCGCTACCCAATGGGTCGATCTACCAAGAACTTATCCACAAGGGGCACATACATCCCGTCTCATTGCCTTGTGGGAGCCCAATCATATTGGTGCAGAAGAAAGATGGGACTTGGCGACTCTGCATTGATTACCGGGCCCTAAATAAAATCATAGTCCAGAATCGATACCCAATTCCACAAAACGACGACCTCCTTGATCAACTCACGGGGGGAAAATACTTTAGTAATATTGATCTGAAGTATGGCTACCACCAGGTCCCAATAGAACAAATAGATGTATGGAAGACCGCCTTCAAGTCAAAAGAAGGTCTTTTTGAATGGTTTTTCATGCCCTTTCGTTTCACAAATTCTCCAGCAACTTTTATGAGGATTATGGACGATATCCTATGATCTTTCACCAGTACTTTTGTAGTGGTGTATCTAGATGACATCCTCATCTACAACAAGACTTGGGCATAATACTTGCAGCATATTCAACAGGTTTTTCACACCCTACGACAACACAAACTATATGCAAACTTGGAAAAATGCTCCTTTGGCATGGACAGGGTCCATTACTTAGGCTACATCATTGATCAGCATGGTGTGCATGTGGATCCAACCAAAATCTAGGTCATCTGTGACTGGCCAGCCCCAACCACACTCACTGAGCTTCAAAGCTTCTTGGGCCTCGCTAAGTTCTATCGTAGGTTCATGTTGGGATTCTCTCATATCGCATGGGCCCTCAACCAAGTAACCAGGGGTGGAGGTGATGGAGGAGCATCTCAAGCGAGCCAACGCGGAAGCAAAAGACAGCTGGATGAGCGCCCAGCACAAATTTTGAAATTGTCTTGAAGTTAATGCGCCAATCTTAAATGAGATAATTAAGAAGGAGCACACTTGTAAAATGTAAATGGACCTTGAGTGATCTGCTCTCGTCCTTAGTAGGTAGAAGGCATTTATGGTAGTTAATGCAAGTAAATAGCATTCAATTCTAGATTAGACAGTTTTAGAGCGCAAGAGGGAAACAGGATATAGACACCCTCATTTGTGTATTGTAACATAGACAAGAATAGAAGAGAGAATAGAGCATAGAAGAGGAGAAGCAGAGAGCTGTGTAGTTGAACTCCATACATAGAAGTCCTGAATTAATACAAGAAGGCTTTGATTCAGACTCATAGTGTTCATATATTCTCTGTGTATGCATTTTTAAATGTTATGCTCATGGTTATTTTACTCTTTCTGCTATACATTTTATTTTATGCCATGTATGAATGATTTCTTGTTTAATGTTTGAAATCTGAGAGGAAAGGGAAAAGGAATGAGTTTCAATTGTTTCTCTATCTGAGAAATAATTCCTGCAAGGAGTGCAGTTGAATTGTCAGCAAGGAGTGCATTGACAAAGGGTTCAGAGGTTTGTCTCTGAAAGCTCAGACTAGATAGCTTTTGTTCTCATTCACTCAGAAGTGCAGTTAGGCACAGGAGACATGCAAGGAGTGCACAGGCCAAGAGAAGTCTCAAAGTTGTATACCTAAGAAAAGTATCAAGAGACTGCTGTTGTAGGTGTGCGCAGAGTCGAAAATATTTCAGCACTTGGAAGTGTTTGAAGGTCTGTCGCAAGGAGTGCGAGCAGGAGGTTTCTGTAAGACTTGAAGTCGAGAGAAAGCTCAGAGGGATTTGAACCTTCGAAGGGGTTGAAGGAAGGCAAGAGGCCAAGGACCTTTAAAGTTTGATTGAAGGCCTAGCGATGTCGAACCGCAGGAGGACGAGTTCTCAAGGAAAGAGACGGACAGTCAGAATTCTCTGTAGATAATTCACGAAGTCCCGTGACCCGTCAGATCTCACGAAGGAGCAGGGGAGATACGGAGAGTATTCCCAAAGGTTCTAAGCTCAGGAGGAGTGGAGCCGTAGATCCAAGCCATAAGAGCCATTGGATTTACCCGTGAACTTCTATTTCGGGTTTTCGCGAGTGGAAGTCCTGAAATCTTTGCAACGAGAATCGCGAAATCACGAAACGCGAAGTCCCGAAGGGATAAAGGGATTGTGTGGGCCATAGAATCGGGAGGTGGACAGGTGGCGCACTATCGATACGAAAGTCAAATTTCGTTGACCATTTCGGGGTTTCGTGGGGTAAAGACCTAAATTCTTTGCATTGGGATTCGCGATATCGCGAAGTCCGAAGTCCCGACAGAGTAAAGGGGCGTTGAAAGGTCAACCTTACGGATGCATCGACGTTTCAGCAAATCGAGTTTCGGGAATCAAGGGAACGAGTTGCTCGACATCGCGACCGCTAAAATCGCAATAAGGAGAAATCTAAATAGGGAGAGAAAGGGTCAGCGTTGATTGTTTTCAATGTTTCGGGATTCGGGGGTCTGAGCGACAAGACACTCGACTGCAAGATTCACGAAATCGCGAAGTCTGATCTCCCAAAGTGTGAAGGGATAATCCCACGAGGAGTTGTTGTGGGTGTGGATTTTCCACAAAGGAAAATAGAAGAGACTATTGAGAGTTCTTTGGGCCGAGAGAAAGAAGAAGATCCTGTTGACGCAGACCTTCCGACCTGCGGGTTGAGGGTTGCGTGCGTCATCAGTTTTTGGTATCAGAGCACAGAAAAGTTTCTTTTCTTACTGTAGCAGGGAAAAGGAGAATTCACCATGCCGCCAAGGAGAAGGGACATGGAAACACCCGATCAGTTAGAGGAGAGGGAAATGTTGAGAAGAAGAAGTAGGCAGATGACTGATCCAACCATGGAAAGAGAAATGCGTGATCTACGCGCTAGACTTGAAGACATGGAGACAGCACAAAGGCGTACAGTCAGTGCTGGGGATCTTAGTGATTCTGAAAGTGAAATTGAGGCTAAACATGAGTAAGAAGTTATAGCCGAAGATGCAGCAAACGAACGCTTGATTAGAGCTATTGCAAGAATGGGTGCAAGAGCAAAAATGGACATTCTAGTTTATGAGGGAAATCTGGATGCAGAGGAGCTTCTAGACTGGATTAGAGCTCTGGACACATACTTTGACTATGAAGATGTCGAAGACGACAAGAAGGTCAAACATGTTGTCACGAGATTGAAGGGACATGCAGCATTATGGTGGGATGAGCTACAAGCTGACAGACACTGCAAAGGCAAGCAGAAGATCAAAAGCTAGGACAGAATGATCGCAAAGATGAAGGCAAAATTCATCCCTAGAGATTACCAAATTACTCTGTTCAGGAGAATGCAAAACCTGAGACAAAAGTTGATGACAATGAAATAATACACTAAAGAATTCTACAAGCTGAACATCAGGGCAGGTCATCAGGAAAGCGATGATGAAAAGGTTGCCAGATACATGAATGGCCTGAGATACGACATTCAGGATGAGATGAGCATGGTAACCATCGAAACGGTGGAAGATGCTTATCAGATGGCTCTAAAAGCTGAAGAGAAGCTGAGCCGAAAGCAGGGTCAAAGAGGCCGAGGCAGAAGTCAGTCGAGAGGCAAATCAGTTGCCCAGGATAAAAACCAGAAATCCAAGGGGGACTGGAAGAAACCTCAGACTCGAACTAAGAGAGGTGGAACCTCACAACGAGGGAAATATGTTGAATAGTGAGGGCAGCATACCAAGTAGAGAGGAGATTATGTTGATAATAATATTTTTCCTCGTACTAGAGGTAGAGGAAGAGGAAGAGGTGGAGTAATAACATGCTTCACATGTGGAAAAAAAGGGCACAAGTCTTATGAGTGTCCAGATAAAAAGAAAGAAGGAGGAGAGGCTCACATCGCCGAAGCACAGAGGCGAGATGTTGAGGCAAAATATGTTGAAGGCGGAAGATCATTGATGATGCGAAAAGCTCTTTTGACACCAGAGAAGGAGGTGGAGAGTTCAGTCCAAAGAAACAGACTTTTCTGGACTGCTTGCAAAACCAAAGACAGGGTATGCAAGGTCATTGTGGACAGTGGTAGTACAGATAATCTCGTTTCTACAGAGATGGTAGAAAAGCTGGAGTTGGAGATGATTGATCATCCAAGCCCATACAGAGTTTCGTGGCTACAAAAAGGACATCAGGTAATTGTCACTAAACAGTGTTTAGTTGAATTTAAGATAGGAGGATATAATGACAAGATATTATGTGATGTTATTCCTATGGATGTTTGTCATCTATTGTTGGGTAGACCGTGGCAATATGACAGGAATGTGATTCATGATGGGAGAATGAACACATACACCCTAGAGAAGAATGGGAGAACTCACATGTTGCTTCCAAACAAGGATAAGGAGGTGAAGCCTGAAGTAAGCAACACTGTACTTCTCATGAGTGGGAAGGAACTTCTTACAGAGGTCAAGAATAAGGAGGAACCGCAATTTATTGTGGTCTGGAAACCAAAGATTGTTTTGACTAGCACAAGGGTGGATGATTTACCAGAAGAAGTTCAGGAACTGCTGGAAGAGTTTGTTGACATAGTAGTGGATGAACTACCTCATTCGTTGCAACCGATTAGAAGTGTGAGTCATCATATTGATCTCATACTAGGAGCCAGTTTTCCAAACAAAGCCACGTACAGATTGACGCTCCAAGAGAATGAAGAGGTCAAAAGACAAGTCCAGGATTTGTTGGACAAAGGTTTGGTCAGGGAAAGCTTGAGTCCATGTGTTGTTCCAACAGTACTCAGTCCGAAGAAAGACAGAGGCTGGAGGATGTGTACTGACTCAAGGATGATTAACAAGATAACCATCAAGTGTAGATTTCCATTGCCAAGGATGGATGATCTGATGGATTTCTTGAGTGGAGCAAAATTCTTTTCAAAGATTGATTTGAAAAGTGGTTATCATCAAATCTGCATGAGAAAGGTGATGAATGGAAGACAGCATTCAAAACCAATGAAGGGTTGTATGAATGGCTTGTTATGCCATTTGGCTTAACAAATGCGCCGAGTACCTTCATGAGATTGATGAACGAAGTCCTGAGGGAGTCCATCAGAAAAATTGTTATCGTATATCTGGATGACATACTGGTTTTTAGTAAAATAGTAGCAGAGCATCTGAATCATTTGGCTACAGTGATGCAGAGGTTACAGCAGGAGAAGTTGTTGATAAACATGAAGAAGTCATCATTCATGAAGACAGAACTCATTTACTTGGGATTTGTTATTTCTGCAGATGAGTTGAGGATGGATTCAGATAAGGTGGAGGTAATCAAGAATTGGCCATCACCGAAGAATATCTTTGAGGTGAGAAGTTTCCATGGATTGGCTAGTTTCTACCGAAAATTCATCAGAAATTTCAATGGGATTAGTGCATCGATGATGGATATAGTGAAGAAGAGACATAAGTCTTTTCACTAGATAGAAGAGGTTGAGAAGAGCTTTAATCTATTGAAGAGGAAGATCATGGAACAACCAATTCTGGTGTTGTCGGATTTCAAGAAGACATTTCAAGTGAAGTGCGATGCAAGTGGATTTGCAATCGGGGCAGTCTTGAGTCAAGAAGACAAGCCGATAGCATACTTCAACGAGAAGCTAAATGAATCGAAAGAGAAATATTCCACTTATGATAAGGAATTCTATGATATCATTCAGGCATTGAAGAAATGGAGGCATTACTTGATCCCGAAGGAGTTTGTCTTATACAGTGACAATCATGCACTGCAGTTTGTGACTCAACAGGAAAAGTTGAATTAGAGACATGTTAAATGGGTAGAATATATGCAAAATTTTACTTTTGTGATTAAACATATTTCTGGTACTGCTAACAAAGTTTCTGATGCTTTGAGCAGGAAGTGTTTGCTATTGCAGGAGTTCAAAGTCAAAACATTGGGTTTTGATGATCTCAAGGATATGTACAGAGATGACTCAGATTTTAAGGAGGCATATGAAGCTGCTGAGAATCCAATTCTCAGAGATAGAAGCCAATGGGTAGAATACATTATCCAGGAAGGATTATTGTTTAAAGTTAATCAGTTGTGTATTTCGAAATGCTCCATGAGGGAGAATTTGCTGAAGGAGAAACACAGTGGAGGATTGGTCGGGCACTTTGGTCACGACAAGACATTCGCAAAGTTGAATGAGTCATATTTTTGGCCAGGAATGTGAGAAGACGTCAAGAGATTCATGGACAGATGCAGAATTTGCCAGCATTCGAAGGGAAAGAGACAGAATGCAGGATTTTATCAACCATTGCCCATACCAGAGAAGTCATGGGATGCAATCAGCATGGATTTCATATTGGGTTTGCCAAGAACACAAAGAGGATTTGACTCAATCTTTGTGGTGGTGGATAGATTTTCCAAGATGGCATACTTCATCCCATGTCAGAAGACCAATGACGCAACTCACATTGCGAAACTGTTTTTCAAAGAAGTCATTCGACTTCATGGCTTACCAAGGAGCATAGTTTCGGATCGAGACACAAAGTTCATAGGACACTTTTAGAGGACCTTATGGAAGAAGATGGGAACTAACTTGTCATTTAGTTTAGATTATCATCCTCATATGGATGGACAGACAGAAGCGATGAACAGAAGTCTGGGAGACTTATTGAGAAGCCTGGTGACAGAACACCACAGCCAGTGGGACAACATATTACCACAGGTGGAATTTGCTTATAACGACTCAGTTAACAGAAGCACAGGGAAAAGTCCATTTAAGATTGTCTATGGCATGCAACCGAGAGGAATTTTTGAGCTGAGGGATTCAGGACAGAATGCAATTAGGATCGCTAGTGCAGAATATTTCACAGAGGCGATGAAGGAACTTCACAACCAAGTGAAGGAGCGATTCCAGAATTCGAGCCAGGAATATAAGTGCAGAGCAGATCAACATAGGAGACAACCTCAATTTGAGGTTGGTGATCTAATTCTGGCACATTTGAGAAAGGAAAGGTTCCCGAGAGGAACATATAATAAACTGAAGATGAAGAAAATCAGACCATGTAAGGTCTTGAAGAAATTTGGGGCAAATGCTTACGAGATTGAATTACCCGATGGGATCGGAATTTCTTCGATATTCAATATCTCATATTTGTACCCATATAAAGCTGAGGAAGCAGAAGCAGGAAATGAATAGCCAGAGGTCCAGTGGACAAAGCAGATGCCAGTTGCAGAAAAGCCGCAGATGGAGCGCATATTGGACAAAAGAGTGAGCAAAAAGACCAGACGAAAGCAATACTTTGAATATTTGTTCAAATGGAAGGACCATCCAGTTGAAGATGCCAGCTGGGAGAATGAAGCAGAGATCCAGAAGCATGGAGAGACCGTGCATGAGCTCATGGTCAGGAGCCCATGAAAATTTTCAAGCAAGGGAGTATGATGCAGGAGCATCTCAAGTGAGCCAGCGTGGAAGCAAAAGACAGTTGGATGAGCACCCAGCGCAAATTTTGAAATTGTCTTGAAGTTAATGCACCAATATTAAATGAGATAATTAAGAAGGAGAGCACTTGTAAAATGTAAACGGACCTTGAGCGATCCACTCTCGTCCTTAGTAGGTAGAATGCATTTATGGTAGTTAATGCAAGTAGATAGAATTCAATTCTAGATTAGACAGTTTTAGAGCGCAAGAGGGAAACAGGATATAGACACCCTCATTTGTGTATTGTAACATAGAGAAGAATAGAAGAGAGCATAGAGCATAGAAGACGAGAAGTAGAGAGTTGTGTAGCCGAACTCCATACACAAAAGTCCCGAATTAATACAAGAAGGCTTTGATTCAGACTCATGGTGTTCATATATTCTCTATGTATGCATTTTTAAATGGTATGCTCATGGTTATTTTACTCTTTCTGATGTACATTTTCTTTTATGCCATGTATGAATGATTTCTTGTTGAATGTTTGAAATCTGAGAGGAAAGGGAAAAGGAATGAGTTTCAATTGTTTCTCTATCTGAGCAAGAATTCCTGCAAGGAGTGCAGTTGGATTGTCCGCAAGGAGTGCGTTGACAAAGGGTTCAGAGGTTTGTCTCTAAAAGCTAAAACTAGATAGCTTTTGTTCTCATTCACTCAGAAGTGCAGTTAGGCACAGGAGCCGTGCAAGGAGTGCGCGGGCTGAGCGAAGTCTTAGAGTTGTAGACCTGAGCAAAGTATCAAGAGACTGTTGCTGCAAGTGTGCGCAGAGTCGAAAAGAGTTCAGCACTTGGAAGTGTTTGAAGGTCTACCGCAAGGAGTGCGAGCAGGAGGTTTCTGTAAGACTTGAAGTCGAGAGAAAGCTCGGAGGGATTTGAACCTTTGAAGGGGTTGAAGGAAGGAAAGAGGCCAAGCACCTTGAAAGTTTGATTGAAGGCATAGCGACGTCGGCCGCAGGAGGACGAGTTCTCAAGGAAAGAGACGGACGGTCGGAATTCTCTGTAGAGAATTCGCGAAGTCCCATGAGCCGTCAGATCTCATGAAGGAGCAGGGGAGATACGGAGAGTATTCCCAAAGGTTCTAAGCTCAAGAGGAGTAGAGTTGTAGATCCAAGCCACAGGAGCAATTGGATTTACCCGTGAACTTCTATTTTGGGTTTTCGTGAGTGGAAGTCCTAAAATCTTTGCAACGGGAATCATGAAATCATGAAACACGAAGTCTCGAAGGGACAAAGGGATTGTGTGGGCCACCGAATCAGGAGGTGGATAGGTGGCGCACTATCGATACGGAAGTCAAATTCCATTGACCATTTTAGGGTTTCGTGGGGTAAAGACTTGAATTCTTTGCATTAGGATTCGCGATATCGCGAAGCCCGAAGTCCCAACAAAGTAAAGGGGCATTGAAAGTTCAACCTTACGGACGCATCGACATTTCGGCAAATCGGGTTCCAGGAATCAAGGGAACGAGTTTCTTGACATCGCGACCACCGAAATTGTGATAAGGAGAAATCTGAAAAGGGAGAGAAAGGGTCAGCGTTGACTGTTTTTGGAGTTTCGGGATTCAGGGATCTAAGTGACAAGAGACTCAACTGTAGGATTCGCGAAATCACGAAGTCCGATCTCCCGAAGTGCGAAGGGAGAATCCCACGAGGAGTTGTTGTGGGTGCGGATTTTCCGAAAAGGAAAACATAAGAGACTATTGAGAGTTCTTCGGGCCGAGAGAAAGAAGAAGATCTTGTTGACACAGACCTTCTGACCTGCGGGTTGAGGGTTGCATGCGTCATCAGTTTTTGGTATCAGAGCACAGAAAATTTTCTTTTCTTTCTATAGCAAGGAAAAGGATAATTCACCATGCCACCAAGGAGAAGGGACAAGCAAACACCCAATCAGTCAGAGGAGAGGGAAATGTCGAGAAGAAGAGGTAGGCAGATGAATGATCCAGCCATGGAAAGAGAAATGTATGATCTACGCGCTAGACTTGAGGACATGGAGACAACACAAAGGCATACAGTCAGTGTTGGGGATCTTAGTGATTTCGAAAGTGAAATTGAGGCTAAACATGAGGAAGAAGTTGCAGCCGAAGATGTAGCAAACGAACGCTTGATTAGAGCTATTGCAAGAATGGGTGCAAGAGTGAAAATGGACATTCTAGTTTATGAGGTAAATCTAGATGCAGAGGAGCTTCTAGACTGGATTAGAGCTCTGGACACATACTTTGACTATAAAGATGTCGAAGAGGACAAGAAGATCAAACATGCTGTCACGAGATTGAAGGGACATGCAGCATTGTGGTGGGATGAGCTACAAGCTGACAGACGCTGCAAAGGCAAGCATAAGATCAAAAGCTGGGACAGAATGATCGCAAAGATGAAGGCGAAATTCATCCTTAGAGATTACCAAATTACTCTGTTTAGGAGAATGCAGAACCTGAGACAGAAGTTGATGACAGTAAAAGAATACATTGAAGAGTTCTACAAGCTTAACATTAGGGCAGGTCATCCGGAAAGCGATGATGAAAAGGTTGCCAGATACATGAATGGCCTGAGATACGACATTCAGGATGAGATGAGCATGGTAACCATCCGAACAGTGGAAGATGCTTATCAAATGGCTCTAAAAGCTGAAGAGAAGTTGAGCCGAAAGCAGGGTCAAAGAGGTCGAGGCAGAAGTCAGCCCAGAGGCAAATTAGTTGCCCAGGATAAAAGCTAGAAATGACTGTGTTTTTGTGGTTATTGATCTCTTTTCCAATATGGCGATTCTAGCCGCCTGCAAGAAGAACATCATTGTAGTGGCTACTCCCAATATCTTCTTAATGCGTTTGGGTACACTTTTGGATCCCACAAACCATTGTCTCATATAAGGACAGACGGTTCCTCAACACATTCTGTTCGAGCCTCTAGTCACTACTGGATACCAAGCTCACCAAATCCATTGCCTTCCACCCCCAGACAAATGGAAAAGCTGAGGTCATCAATCGGATGATCGTACATATCATGAGCATGTACAATTCCAAGCACCCCCACACACGGGATGAGAGTCTTCCCTATGTCCATCATAGCTACAACCAAGCCCTAGACACCATGCCCGACCACCCACCCATAGATGATTGGCAATTTCCGTCAATGATTTAAAAAATTTCATAGGATTTGATCAATGCCAACCATCGGCCATCAACTATTAGTGATGTCCTTTGGTCGAACCAAGTCTTCATTCTTTTTGTCGATTCGACCATCAACCATCGGCGATTTCTCTTGGAAATTTTCCACACTTAGCCAAATTTCTACCAAAAACACCGATGAATATAAGTCGTCGATCTACTTCCTTTCAAAAACCACTGAAGTGAATCATGGTCGTTGATTGGATCTACCCTTCAAAACAGTCGAAATGGATACGTATCGTCGATTCGATTCATTTCCCAAACCATCGAAAATTAATCATGGTCATTGATTTACTCAACCTTTCAAATGGTCAACACCTCATGGATTTTTAAATTTATCATGATGAATCTCAGCTGTCGAAATCGAGATCAAAAGAGATCTCGGTCATCGATTCACCAAACTTCATATAACTCTACAGGAAGCCATTAAAAGTCAAATTTTGACCATTCCAAGTCGAATTTCAATCTACAACTTTGCAACTTGGCTCTAAATAGTTCGGAGTCATTTAAACCCATATTTTTACCCATGGATTTGGGGATTTCTCCCTAAATTCTTTGTTTTCCCCAAATCGGTCACAGGAAAAATATGCAACAACAAATTTCACCAATTCATTTTGATTATAGCCCATACAATCCTGGTGTTTGAACCTGAAGCTCTAATACCATAATGTAACTTGCCCATCCTCCAACTGAGCAACGTTACATGCAGAAACTCATTAAATCTGAAGATTTTCTACATAATTAAATTCTTATAGCTTACCAACTACAGATCACACATAAATTTAACCATTTGACGAATATCACATATCTAAATGCATCTAACATCATATGTTAAAACATGAATGAAATTGTTCAGGAAAGAAACAACCACACAATGTTCATATAAACCATTTACATAGTGGAATAACATAAGAACATAATAGAAACACTTATATGCTAGTGATTAACCAATTGGCTGAAAACGAAGGATGAACCTCCCAACCATAGGCATTGTTGTTTGTTTTCTCTCAACAATAAGCCACCTCATAGAAAAGGTTATGATTCCACTAGGAGATCTGTACCACTAGTTTTCCACTCTCCACACACAGTTTCCCCAAACCCAGGTTTTATCCTCACAACAGTCCCAAACGTCTAGCTCTCTCTTTTCCCCACAACCTGCACTACCCAAGGAATGTACCCCCTTCATTGCTCATAGTCCCTCAGGTTGTACCATTTTTTTATCAAGGTCACTAGTGCATTCGGTTGGTGAGAAATCACTCGGCTATGAACTCTCAAATGTTTCATGTTTTCTCACAACATCCTTCATAAGGCTCTGAGTCATTTTCTCCATAGAAAATCACACCACAAGCTTATAACCCAATTTACAGGCACAGGGGCCTCTTTCTTAGCATAAAAATGTAGCCAAACAATGGCTACCTCCAAGTATACCATTTTTGGTCCCTTTTCCATCCCTCTACTCCTCCTTTGCTACCCAAAATCTGCATGTAAAAAATTTCCCTATTCTACATACGAATTTCCTCTTCTTCCTTGCTTAGTTGACTGACACTCTTCTCAAGATGATTGTACTTCAGTCCATGCTCTCCAATAACTATGGGATGTGACCACTCACACCCACCCTATTACATGAGTTAAATGATTGTCTTCTCATACACTTAATCAACAAATAGAAGGCTATACACAAAGATAATAATTTCAGGAATATGGGTTGGATTAATATCCATGAATAATTCCTCCTTGGACCCCTCTCTCTCTTGTGGAATCATAGAACCCCGTCGTTCTTCATTTCTTTAGTATCACAACTAGTGATTATTAATTTTATTAATTATTTCAATGTTCATAATATGCAATTCGGCCCCCGACCACATTAAATCAATATGGGCTCTTCTCCCAAACACATCAGTTCACCATCCTAATTCACATTTATACAATTACATTATAATTCATGGGGATTAGAAATGAGGATGTTACATGTGACATATTCAATAAGATGTTGATGAAAAATATATTTTTCTCAATAAGAACTACCTTAGGGAAACCAATTAATGATCATAGTTAGAGTCACGTATTGCTTAAAAAAGAACTTCCACTAACCAGAGAAGATTCAAGGTATTTGACTCCACTTTCTTACTGGGATATTGGAAATATGAAATGGTAAGATTCAAGATAGACCTAAGTAATTCCAGCATGTATGGTTCCTTGTTAATTTAAGGTAGTACCTTTTGTCTTAGTGTTTCATGCCAACATGGATATAGGATTCAATTTTGGTTTACTTCACAAGATCTCTACAACTGTGTTCTTTTGGGAGAAAATGTCTTAGTCAAATTCTGCTATGTTGGGAGCTAGTTGAATTAGGAGGGATCGCTTAATTAAATGATATAAAATTTATGTTTGAAAATGGGTTAACAAATAAATTCATATCACTAGTCATTAGTTTTATTGATGGTATTCATCACATCATGTTTAACTTGCCATAGTCTTATTTCATGAATGTATATGTGAAGCCCTCAATCATTGAATATTTTGCTCACCTACATAGGAGGACACAACTTGAGAAAAGAAAACTCCTTGGAAACTTTTACATATCCATGAGACACAACATTTGTAATTTTTTATCATGGACATGTTTTGGAATCTACTTTCAATTCTCTCCACATGTCTATCTCAATTCCTTTCATTTCTTCTAAGATAGATTAAAATCAATCTTATGTCCTGAATTATTTTCTTATGTAGGTACAAGTGTCTAGTTGATATCATGTTCCTTATTTTAATTGGTTATGAGTGGAGCATGTTCATGCTTCATAATAAATTTCAGTACTTTCAGAGTTAGATTAGAATGAGCACAAATTCTGAAAGCCTTAGAATATTAGAACACTAGAGAAAATTCGCTAAAGAAGTAGAAAAGGAATATCTTTCCAGTCCCTTACTTCTTAAAACACATGGCCACAAGGATGATATTAAAGCTAGTAGGATTCGAGAAATAAAATGTGAGATTCAATTCTCATACAACCTAGTGCCAAAGCCCATTTAGATGAAGCATTATGTGTCTAGTCTTTCACAAGGATTAGTCTTTTCATGAGGCTACATAAATACTTGTGGTGTTGTGATGCATCATTATTTTAAGACACTTGTGACACTAACACTCATTCTTTTTTTTTCATAATGCATTCCTTACTTACTACCTATATGTATTCATAGTTTACTAAAGGTTTAACTTTTCAATTGTATCAATTTTGGAACCGAGCTTCATCTTTTGTTTTTGAATGTGATTGCAAGGTTTTATTTCACATGATTTCTTCCCATGAGGATGACCTACTCTTCCAAGTCATTTTCTTTGAAATCCCTGATTGTGTTTGATGGTATATATGTTTCTCAACTCCATTGTCTCACTCTGGAAACACATGCACATAAAACATGCATGAAATAGTTTGCTTGTCTTTCCCATTTTATGAGATGAATTGAAGGGCCCTATTGAAGGTAAATCAAAGATGATTTGGAATATTGTGACAATGATTGGAACAGTACCTGAAAATTTTCCTATTCAATGGTTATCCTTTCATGTTGGCCAGAAAGTAGGTCATATGTAATAGGGGAACCACCCATACATTAAGCAATTGCTTGCTTTAAGGGTGAAATTCCAAAGTATAGACACTAAAAACCAAAACGAATTGTTTTATTTAGCTAAGTGCAATAAATCTATAAGAAAATACCAATAATTGGAAGTCATCCCCTATTAGGATAAAATAAAAGAAAAGGAAGAAGGCCACTACTTTCCCCAATTGCTTTCCCCATCCACCAGATGCTAATCATATATTGAACAAACCAGAAATGAATGGGAAAGAAAGATCGATCATATTAGGGGATATGCAGGTATCTCTTTCGAGGTATGGAAACTCACTAGTAGTGGAGAAAGGTCTATGGCACCGTGGTGACTCCATCGGGGATATGGATGCTTGTGGGTACTGGAGAAACACTTGAGGGATAATATATATGCACTTGGTGAAAATATTTTTATATCTCAAACCTATATTGGCCCTATGATGAAGATGTCAACCTATATCATCGACATAGTTTAAGAAAATAAATATTGTCATCATTCATCCTCTTATTACAATAGATGAGCTCCACTAGTTGGCATCCAAACTGAATCTATCACAATGAAATATTTCATATCTATATATATTAGAAGTGGTTCATGGAACTTCTTTATCAAAACTCAGTGCGTTCATGTAATAATCCCCTCCAAAATCTGTAGAATATGGGGAGGTCAAGAATTTTTGGAATATTAAGGGCTCAACATCAAGAGAAAAACATGTCAATTGCAGGAATTGAACTTGGGTGGGCGGGGGGGGCAGGGGCGGGGGACACCCTTGAAAAAAAAACCWCTTGGGATAAACCCAATTCACATACACACACACACACTYATTTCGGAATGACCTTGACGATAAGAACGCAACCCTCTGCATTGTATGCTCATAAWTCATGGAAGACTAGCAAAGATTCTAGCTTCCTCCAATGTGTCGCCAATTAGAGGCCTCAACACACCCTCAATTCCACTGACTTGGGGCCCCTCCTAAATTTTTTCAACTCATATCTTTTRATCGATGCACCCATTAGCCATGTTCTCTTGATTTTTAATTRTTGAGCATTTGTTGGTTGAATGGATAATTTTKATCCCATGGCTATTTGATTTTATTTAATTCAAGTTATGGTCATGATTGAGTGTAGTAATAGTCATGTCAAGTTTTTTTATGTTGCAAGTGGTCTTTACTATGCCTGTCATATTCAAATGTGTTTTGTGTTGCCTGATTCTTTRACTAGCCTTGACCATGAAAGTGCCATATATTGTTACYTGGGTTGATTGAAGCATCTGTGAGMCATAGGGTGACTATGAATTTCTTTTCATAAAAGAGYTAGTACTCATTCCATGTACTCATTACAAAGTACTCAACACCATGTGCTCCAAATGTTATTTGGTTGTTTTCATAAGATAATATATCTCAGCTATCGATGGACGACCTTAGTTTCAATGGAAAAATTGAAATCMTGTGTAACATAGATGTCAGAGGAAATAATGAAACTAAATTCGRGTRAAGGAATGGAAAGAACRAGGCCCAAAATTTTGTTAAAAAWTTATGTTTCTCACAATTTTGGGTATTGGTCAAGTTAATTTTTCACCTCCAAAGMAGGSCTACTATAAGTTTTTTAAGATTAYGAACCCAACACCACTGACATAATCAAAATCCAAGGTGTATAAGTACAAAAACTCTCACCRAGTATTTCTCGTCAAAAGAGCCTCATCAATCATGAAGCTGCTAAAATATTTTRAATAGAGTTGTAAGTACCCTYAGTGGAAACCTCTTCCTATTCTTTYTGCATTGCAAAAATTRACATCTCAATCARASATCATATAGACAAGTTATSRRTTTTCTAAGTTAAATTGAATTATGCCAAAACCCAYCCTGACTTATCACATTAAAAAATAAAAAATAWTTWTWTTTTTTTTCCAAAARACACACAGTGTATCATCCTCCCAAAAAAATATTTTTTCTCCATRAAACACGGTGTATCAACATGAAAAAAATATTTTTTCCACACGACACACGGTGTRTCAGCCCAAAAAAATATTTTCTTTGCAAAACACATRATGTATCARCTAAAACAAATATCAAGGCCGATACATTGGCCCAAAAAAATATTCTCATCCCCTCACATGAGGGACAAGAAGTTGATACATTGGCCCAAAACAATATTCTCATCCCCTCACATGAGGGACAAGCAGTTGAGGTCACATAAAAACAAGAATAAACCATGGTGATTAAACAATGTTTTAGAGAGGAGTATGCACATGAAATTAATTACTATGAGTGGCATATAAGACAAGACATATGAGATGGATAGTAAAAAAATGAAAAGGGAAACTTTATTGCCCCTCACATATTATATTTGACCCCTCTTAACATATTGGTCTTGTAAATTATATTTTCTCACGATACATCAACCTTGTAAATTTGTGTCGATACATCGACCTCCTAAATTATTTTATGTGTCGATACATCGACCCTAAAAAAATATTTCTTCTTCAATGTAAAAATTATTTTTTCTTCGATGTGATAGCATAAAAAAATTGTTTTTATCGCATATATTTAAAAAAATTATTGGTGCCCTTCTGATATCCTTATTGGCCTGAATTTTTTTTATAAGCCTTAATACCATGAGAGATAGATGAATGAAATGATACTTGGGGCACATTAATTGAGATTTATGAAGTGTGGAGGATGAAATCATTGGTGGGCGTACTTAAAACACATGGCATATTACCCCAAACATTGGCAAGGTCACAACACATAAGGAAAAAAACCTTATCTCCTCGTGTTTTTTTTCAATAACTTTTGACCCAAAAATCCAGTTTTCATGCTTCTTATACCATTAGAAAGGTAACACCTAGGCATACAACCTCTTTGGTATAGGTTTCAATATATTCTCCACCATTAATTTTGTATTTTCAAATTTAAATAATTGCATATTGTCAACAACCCAAGAACCTAATAACATACCATTTCAATGAAGGTGTCTATGAAATCATCGTCAAAGGGACCAAATATCAAACTTAGGGAAGTAGATTTGAACTCCTTATTAAGTTTTCAACTAAATTATTTATGTTAAATGCACCTTTTAAAAAAAAAAAATGAAATTTGTATATTGGAAACTCATGTATTATGCGGTAAATAATATCCAGGTACCGATATTAAAAGAGGATTATACATAGGAACCTGAAGACATAATGTATGAAGGAGTGGACAATAGAAAGATGGATACTAGACGTTTAGATAAGGAAAACACACTAGTACATAGCAGTGACTCTGCAAATGTAATCTTCAAAAATGGATGAGGTACCAGCACACGAGAAATAATAAAATAACAAGAATCAAGCACAATTGACAGAGGATGAATTATATATTTAAAATTAGGCATGAAATCTCATAATAGGCAGGTCCCAAGCAAAGAGAAAAAGGAGACCCATAGTATGCAAGTTATTGATTACATTGTATAAGGAAAAGTAGGGACAAAATAGGGTGAAGTGTGAATGTATATGATGTAGGAAATAGTAAATTATGAATATTTTTTCTATTAGTATTTCCTCATCATTCCAAGGGGAACAAGACAAAATTTTGCAATAGAAAGTCAAGAGTCGGGGAGGCAGAAGGCCAATAGTTAGGGTGAATTTTAATAAATAGAGTCATTTTATTCATGAGGAGGGATTTTGGCTCTTGGAGCTTTCATGTACCATTGCTAGAAATTTAATGAGGAGAAGCCTTTTTGGGTAAGCTATTTTCTGGAGAACTTTGATTCTTGTGTTTTACCTATTGTGGACTATTCTTCTACTTTTGCTTAGCACTAGAGTTGTGTAAGAATGTATCTCACATTGTATATTATTCTTATGTGTGGCTACTACATTTTTTATTTTATCCTTTAGGAAATGTTTGTCTAAATCTTTGAGCATAGGATTTTAGGTGATTGTTTTAATGTTGGACTATCTTAGGTTTGCAGTCATTTACCCGTATTCTTGTCTTTATTCTAAGAGAACTTTTTCCAAGTTCATTGAGAGGAATAGGTGTGGTTTTGTGTTTACTTTCTAGTTAATATTAGTTTCTTCTGGATGCATGCATTTGCATCTTAGATTATTTTCATTTCATTATTTAGCTTAGAAACCATTATTGGTGGATTGGGCCACAACCGGTAAACCTCAAAACTAGTAATGATTGTCGAGCCAGAATCTCGATGGGTTCGTTATTCCAAACAGTGTGAGGTCTAATTGGGAATTCTCATTCGAGGTAACCCCTACTGTTGATCAAGGTCACGCAGAACCATCAATAACTTGAATCCAAATCCAAGGAGATCTCTAGCCTCACAGAGTAATTTTATATTTACAAGAATGAATTTATTGGCAATGTGGAATTCATTGAAGTGGTCACTTCAATGTGAAACAAACTCATGAATTTGGCTTCTAAATACTTTGACAAGTTGACGGGGGTGTAGTCATTTTTTAATACAATGGAGGAAAATGGTGAGTTATTTGAGTCAATGTTAAGTAATATTTTCCAATCATAATTTCATCTTGGATAATTTATAGTTTGTCAAAAGAAATTCACTCCTATCCCAAAAGGGGTGTCAACTTTTAGCAGTTTCAAAGTTGTAGAGTTTTTTGCTCACTTGGACTTTGAGGAGTTCAACATGTAGAATGTGAAAAGATAAATCACAAGCATGGAAAGTTACTTTTCACTAGTTTTATTTAATGAAAAACCTTTGGGGAATTAGTTCATTCTACAACACATATGTGTGGAGGGAAATGTGGACATTCTTAAAGAATTCCATGACAAAGTGCATCAAATAATTCAAGGAAAGAAAACAGCTATGCAAGAAGGAAAAATTGATTACGACATTCACCTTTGTGAGCACCTTGTAGACTGCATCGAGAAAGTTCAAGGATTACTACAAAACATGATTCTTGATTTGGATATGAAGAGAGTTGATTTTTGAATTATTACTTGTTAACATTTATTTATATTGTAAGCTAATTCTACTTCTATATTAATATTGTACAAAAATTGTCACACGCAGAGCTATATGTGGCCTATTAAGAAGGAAAACAGACCACATACAACACTAAAAATGTATCCATTGTTTTTCTATGCTAGTAGAACTATAATCAAGAAGGAAACAGAGGTTAAAGACCTTAGATACATCATAATAATATTCAGAAATCATAAAGACTTGCAACTAGAACTAGAGTGAAAACTAAGAAACAACATAATCAAAATTAAATAGATCCAAATGGGCATGGAGGGCTCAGAGTCAAAGGTCCCTTAACTATCTTTCTCTCTTCTCACTTTGGACTATCTTCAACAGTAATGGGGTTGCAATAGGTACCTTGTGAACAAGTGGTTTCATTTTCATCTATTGAGTAGTCTTGATCACCCAACCACCACTCTGAAACTTTGATTCTCACCTCAAAAACAACCCTGGAAATTGCTTCAAATTTGGCTTCTATCAACATCATTATGGCCATAGTTTCTTTCTATTGTGCCCCTTTAGCTTCTACAGTTTGGGCTATGAATGTCTTGGTGAAGCACTAAAATTATGTTCCCCTGAACACTTTTGTATCTTTAGTTATAGAGAAACCAAAATCAAAGATCCATCATTGAAATTCCTCTTCAATCTACTCTTTTGAAACATGTCTTTGTTTCTGACAAACCATATTCTCCATATATAACATCTCTTTCTTAATTACTGAAGGGGTTTTATCATGGTAAAGTTGTTTACTATGGTGAGCAACTCCTTTTTCCCTTGTTGGGTGTGAGGAGGCTCTTACAGGTCTAGGAAGGCGAGAGATAGTTTTTCTACTCCTCTTTGATTTTCCTTTGTTTGATTATGGATTGTCCTTGACTAGAGAGTCTACCATGGTCAATAGAAAGTACTCTCCACAATCCCTTGAGCTAGAGGAGGATCCAACAATGAAACCCTGCACAATAGAAAAACCAAAATCCCATGCAAATAAACCCAATAGAGAGACTAAATCCATGCACAAGTAGACCATACCCAAACCAAGGTTGACTACCACAAGAGAAACATAGGAAAGAGAAACACAAATAGCATGGGATAGCCAACCAAAGGGGGTCCTAGTCTTATGAACCCTAGGGAGACTACATAACTCAGTTTAACACCCACATCAAACAAGCTTGTTATGCAACCTTGTATAAAAACCTCACTTCCACCCAACATCATGATCACCCACGCCATCATCAACTAGGAGCTATTACAAACTTGACCTCCCATGAAATCTTGAGAACTCGCCATGAATACCACCAGTAGCTTCTCATACCCATTCCACCACAACTCCTCAAAAAACATGAGCAGGTATAATTATAATGTCGCCCAAGACCAATGTACCCCTCTCGCCCGGTCAATATCACTAGTTACCTCATAACGGCCATGCATCACCCCATTTGGGAATATTACTTGTTAACATTAATCTTGGAGAAAAAAATGTACTTTTTTCAAGGAGAAACAACTTCGAGAGACATTTTCACTCTTGAATAATTATGATAAAGGATTAAATGTTCCTTCAAAGAAATCATTATTTTTCAACTCAAAGATCATGTGGTTGGTTAACTTTTTGGATTTTGAAAAAACAAAGAAGTTTATTGTTAAATAGAAATTAGCATGTAGAAATAGGTATTATAGGTATTGTATATACCATCAACCTTATAACAAAGCTATGAGTCAATGTTAGCATTACTTTCAATAAATTTGTAGCTAATTATCCATGAATCTTTTTTCCAGGGAAAAATTTTCTCGAGTTTATATATTGTATAAATTCATTTACATTGCACTCCAACTGACAAAGCAGTCCGAGGTTCAAGTCTGGGGCACATCTAACCTGAGTGTGTACAGTAGCACAGTGGCACAGCGGATCGAAACCATAACACACCGCAGTCACAAGGAATGGTCAGCAAATCAGTCATACCAACATCCAGTAGTCTGACATCCTACTGCACAATTGTTGTTAGTATAGTGAATTGTTCAATAGCAATGTGCTCAGCGGTCACAGGGATGAGTAATGGACATCGATCCATCAATCCAGCAACCTGTCGACCAAACTAATTATCCATGAATCTAAATGCTCTTACAACACACAAGTGACTTCATTTGTTATTTAATTAATGTATAACTATTCATGAATCTAAGTGCTCTTACAAGACACAAGTGACTTCATTTGTTTTTTAATTTAATTAGTATATTTTAAAGAATGCTTTTAATGTTGATATTCTTGTTATAATTAAATTACTATCTTGGTTTTAAATTAAAATTAAATTACATTATTATTATTTTTTTTTAAGTAAAAAATGGGAGGATCCTGTTTATATTACTAGTGTAAATTTACAAATTTTAATAATGTCGCCAACTGTCCCGCCTACTAAGAGGAAACCAAGACAGTTGGCCTGAAGTTGCCATCTATCTTCAAACAAGCAAAAATTTACCAGGCTATCGTCCTGCCCGAAGGAAATCAAGACGGACAGCCTGAATGCATTCAGTTCAGTGTCTAACAACCTCATTATAGACATATCTAATATCTACTGCTAGGAGAAAATGCAAATTAGAAACATTCATGTAACCTTTTGACCAGGCGAGTCGCCATCATCATCTTTCTTTCGCCATCCTGCTGGAATTGCGTAGGCTTGCGCGCAGGTAGGACACTGTAGTCGTGGGGACGCTCTGGAGTGTGTTGCATACATCATATCTAGGCGGTCGCCGATTTGAACGGCTCTGAAGATTTGGCCATCCACCATACTGCGAGTTTCAAAGAGGAGCTCGAGATAACTCGTATTGTGGTAGGGAGGCTGGTCCTCCCAATCCTCCTGAACAATCAAGAAGGGATTTGGCCCTTGAGCATGGGTTCCCTCCGTGTCTGCTATGGCTTTGCTAAGCCGGCCTGCTGGCTGATTATATTATTGAGCTATTGTCTCTGGGGGTGGTCCGCGTGTTGGGTTTGTCGTTTCTTCTCCTCCACTCGGCACTTCTTCCTGAACATAGCAAGTGGTGAAGTACTCTGCCTGTTCTTCTGCCTTACGCCTGTGAGAGGTTCCAAGATTTGAAAGCTTAATCTCGTTTCCAAAAGCCGTGGGGGGATTCCAATTGCCCGGGACGATGAAAATTAGGTGTTCCAGACAGTTCTGGATGGATTCGTCTGGAGCCATCTCCTCCACATACGCCATGGGTGGCGTTTTGTGTCTCCCGTGCTCCCTGGTTGCCCTGGTTGCCCGCGTAGATGCAAGGGCCAATGCTCGCTCAAATGCCTTCTGCCTCTTCCTGCGAGAGTCATAGGCATACCACGCCGCGCCTCTGCGAGGCTTCCCACGCGCTCTCGACATGTGGAGGAGCTGAGCTAAGGCCGGGGCATCAACAAAAAGATTGGCCCTGCTCCAGCACCCCGCAAATTGGATTTGCAAATACATCGTTTTGCCATTCAAATGGCTGATAAGGGTGAGGCTGATTGTGACCGTGGCAGCCATTAAACCTGAGTGCTTAATGCTCTGGAGTGTCGTTCCCTTTGCTTGCTTGAGGGGACTCATCAACTGGACATAGCTGCGCAGGCGCCCTCCCAGCTTTAATGGTGAGAGGATGAGAAGCGGTAGCCATAATTTATGGCACTGCTCGTCACATTGCCACTTGGCCCGTGTATTCGACGTGGCACCCCATCCGAGGTAAATTACATTATTATTTACAATGAACTTACAATGCTATTTTGTATTTGTTTTATTTTCACTTTATATATTTTTATTTTTATTTTTTCATTTAAATTTAAATTCATAAAACTTAATGAAATGTTGCAAATTGGAGGCTCGACAATAAAGAGTTGAGTTAGTCTTTTAAAGTTTTATCTAAAGGAATTAACGTGCATTAACAAATGTCAAACTACTACATCATTTAGAAAAAAATATTAAAAAAATCAATAAAAAATTTAAAAAGAAAAAACAGTGATAAAATTTTTTTAAATAAAAAATATTAAAAAAATCAATAAAAATATTTAAGAAAAAAAACAGGAATAAAAAATTCTTAAATTTAATTTTTTTTTATTATTTGTTAATTTGTGTGGGACCTGTTGGCTACGCGATTAATCTATGGGGGGCATCTAAGCCGTCAAAATCATCCGAGGATCGCACCCGGCCTGAGCCACACCAACCCTTAACATGGTTGGATTTTTTGCCCCCACAGGTTTCGAACTGGTGACTTTAACATCATGAAGTGGCTTAACAACACACTCTGTCACCGACTATTCTACACCTCCGAGACAATTCTTAAATTTAATGTTGTACATATGAGAAATCTGTATTTTTAAAATAAGATTATATCCAGATTCCCCATCTCTCAAATATATTTTTTTAATTTTACATTATTTTTTCTTTTTTAAATAAAATTCTTAAATTTAATGATGTGCATATGAGAAATATGTATTTTTAAAATAAAATTAATGTTGTGCATATGAAAAATCTGTATTTTTAAAATAAAATTATATCCCGAATCCCCATCTCTCAAATATATTTTTAAATTTTACATTATTTATTTCTTTTTAAATAAAATTATATTCAGTTTTTAGAAAATATATTTTTTGAATTTTACATTGGTCTCTTTCCGAAAATAATGATGATAATGTTTGGACTTGATGAACAAATAAACCCAATGAAACAGACACTGGACGAGTTTCATTCGGTATCTTCAGCAAAGATTTAAAAATAAAATATTTTATAAACTTTTGATGTAATATAAAGTTCAAATTTCAATCTTGCGAGAATCTGAAAAAGCAAAAACCTACCCCCACATCCTTGTAAGCAATTAGTCAAAAGTACCACAACTATGTGGTGTCCATGATGGTTCATCTGCTCATCCTCCTGCTGTTCATTTAGCGCACAAGTTTTTAATGTTAAATTTTTTATCGGAAGAATTAAAGATTAAATTACTTTTTCAAATCTGATTTATATAAAATTTTCAATATATAAAATTTATTTACATATTCAAAAATACAATTTAAACAACAACAAAAAAAAATTAAGATTTCATTCAAATTTATATCATCATACTTTTACTAAAAACAAAAATAACAAAAAATCGTCAACTTGTAGAATATATATATATATATATATATATATATATATATAATGTCATGGTCCCGCGTCTTAAAAAAGAGTGTCAACAGATCGTTCGGGTGCATTACTGTTGTTAGCCGCCTGCACGCGGCCAAAGGTAGGAACGTAGGGAGTTGCACATACGAATAAATATTGATTTAGCACAAGTTTTTAATGTTAAATTCCGTATCGGAGGAATCAAAGACCAAATCATTCTCTCGAGTCTCGCCCACACTGCACCATTTTTTACGAAAGGTTCGGATTAGGGTAATCGTTGTTAACCCTGTATTAAATATAGTTTATTTTTTATTTTTTAAATTACTTTGTCGAGAGTTCGTTGGATTGTTGAAACTATATATTATAAAATTTCATTATTAAAATTATAATTTTTCATGTGGGGATGTCCTACCTATTACATGGAGGGATATATAAAGTCCTATTTGATTTGGTGTATTGGCATATTTATTTTACAATTATAAATGTTTGTGTAATTATACTAATAAATGTTTGAGATTTAATTTTCATAATTTTTTAGTACTTATAAATGCAATCATTTACTTATTTATTTTCTTATATTTATTTTTTGGGATTAAGAAATTACCAAGTCAAGTTTTTAATTGCCACAAAGTATACTTATATAAATATCATCAAGATTACTTAATTTTTAACATTTACATATTAATTAACTTTTTACATTCTAAAAAAATTTGACAAGTATAATTAGTGGACAAAAAATAATTCTACTTTTTACTATTACTTTTTTATTTTTTCTTATACCTGACTAACTTGTGGTTACATTTCATGATGGCACTGAGTGAAGGATATGAAGGATTTCACTCATATAAAATGCAAAGTGTCATAAAATGCAATGGCATGAGGAATACATTAATAATATATTGTTATTAAACCCTTCAATGTTCAGGGTACTCGAAGAGCTTCACAGGATAAGTGCCCATCGTCTTGGGCGATGGAGCCGAACGATACTGGGCGGGATTTTTTTCAAATTAGTTGTAGTACTTCTAGTCACTCGGCCTCCTGACTGAATGGCTAGTTACTATACGTCCCTTCTCTTTAGTTTTGCTACTGTTGTAGGGGTTGGGGCAGCTTCGGCTTAACATAAGTTTTCTTGTCAACTAAGCTCCTTTTGATTTCTAGCTCATTTTCCTTTTAGACCATCAATTGTTCCCTCCCTATCTTTTCGCTTCACTGTTCCCGAGTGGGAGGGATAGACCTCTCTTTTCTGGATTTGCTTCTTGGTGGGTTGGTCTCTTGGGTTGCAGCATCCTTCTTTGGACTGAGAGAGGCCCTACTATATTCTCTGATCCCAAGGGGCACACCCCATTAGGCGTTTAATTTAAACTTAAAGGTTCAGTCTCAGGAGTTCTATTTTAGTTTCATCTGTTTGGACTAAATGCTTGTCAGTATCTGCAGTGACAGTTTATGTAAAGTGTATGGTGGACCCAATGGACGGTTTCTTTAATATTTTGGACGGTAAGGTCGAGACCCTTATGAATCCATATGATGAGGAAAACTGGAGGCGTATGGGACTTTTTGACAAAGTGGACGAACTGCAGAAAGCTCCCTTCGTATTAGTTCCCTCATTAAACTTTCCTTCTCACTTTTTTTATGTCACTTGTACGCCTTCTAGTAGGACTAGGCCTTTTACTCCTGCTATTGAGTCTGATCTACCTCCCTTAGAAGATTTCAGGGTAAAGCCTTCCTTTACTGTTAATCCTGGACCCTCAGACTCTTCTTCTGCTCCTCAGGGATTTAGGGTTATGGAAGCCAAGGGACACTCCATCTCATTTCGTCGTAAGGAGTGGAAAGCCAACAAGAAGGCTAAACATATGGTTTTAGGAAGTGATGTGGGGTTAGAGGACACTTGTAGAATGGCTCTCTGTTCTTTAGTAGGCCGTGTTTCTTACAAATCCTTGAGTAAAGGCTCACTTGAAGACTGGATAAAACATCAGTGGGTGTCGATCTTGGGTTACTTCCCTGAGCTTACTTACTTGACCAAAGGATGGCTGGGTATTATGTGCAACACTCTGGAGGACGCTACTCTCCTTATGAGCTCGCTTTGGGTGTTCGGGGGAAGCAACCTTATGTTAAAACGTTGGAGAATAGCCTTCAATCCAGATTCAGATTACTTATAGCTCAGACACCTCTGGGTGCTTCTTTCGGGCCTCTCGTTGTTTTTGTGGAATGAAGCGGCCTTAAAGGCTATTGGAGATACACTGGGGCATTTTATTGCACTTTATACCAAGTTACTTAACTCCTCGCAGTGGAAGATGGGGAGGGTTCTTGTGGAAATTTACATTTACCATGTTCTGTCAAAAACCATAGAGATAGAGTGGAGAGGGTAAAGGATCACATAGTCTTTGGATTACCTTGGAGTGCCCTTTAGATGTAATCACTGTCGCCTTACAGGTCACCTTCGAAGGGACTGTAAGGGGAGATTTCTGAAGGACTTTACTGAAGAGTCTGAACTTCTGAAGAGTCCCCCAACTTATACAGAAGATGATCCTTATTTGATATTCATGAATGAGTCCTCCATAGTATCTTCAGGGACACAGCTTGAGCCCGAAGGAAGCCTTTTTGGTAAGTTATAAGCATTGAGCCCTCTTTTATTTATGTCCTTGTCCTGTGAGTAAAAGTTGGTTATCAACTCCTCGGGTTGGCTCTTAAGAAACACTCTGTCGAAACCTCCTCTTCCAGATTCGGGTCTCCCCTCTATCGAACCCTCACATTCACAACCTATCCTATCTTGAACTATTAAATCCTCTACTGACTCCCTTCTATCTCCTCTATCTGACCCGACTGTCCCGGATTTATCTTTGAAGCCATCCCTCCCTCTTTCTTAGAGTACTGGCCTCCCTAACTCCCCTAACCCAGAGCTTTCGAGGTATCCCCCTCTCCCACACTCATAGCTCTTTCCGGCAGCAGCATTACAACCTTCTTCTTCGAGATCTTCGAGGTCTTCCCCCCAAAACCGATTGGAGAATGTTTCACCTTCCTTAAAACATGATGAGAGGTCACAGTCGGTCGGGCCTGCGCAAACTTTCTCCCCTTCATTTGGTCCGATACCTTCCTCTCCTAATCATGTTGTCCCTTCTAACCAGTTTTCAATTCCCTCCTTGGAAGCTGGGGGAATTTCCAACTTGATTTTGCCAGGATGCAGAGAAACAGAGGAGAGTGATGCCAATCTCTCTGTTGTTCTGGACTCCCTCGTTCCTTGTTTAACTGATCTCCGTAACCCTGAGTAACTTCCCATTTATCGGGGTAAGAAAGCAGTGGAAGCTTTAGTGGAAATTGGCTCGTCATCCTCTGAGTCTGAGAAAGGAAGTAAGGCTTTTACTTGGTCTCGTGGGTTAGCCATTGAACTCTCACCTATTAAAACGAGAAGTGCCCATAAGAAATAGGTGAGTTCTAGTGCGACTGAAGCTGTCAGTATTTCTTCTTCCCAGGATACTGGGGCCCTAAGAGCGTTGAAGGCCCTGGCCAGGACAAAGTAATGTTATTACTCTCTTTGAATATAAGATGGATTAGAGTCTCCCTCAAAGTGGCCTCAGTTCGTAGACTACTGGATCGTACTATACCAAACATAGTTTTCCTTCAAGAGACTCTTACAGATGAAAAGAAAGCGAGATATTTTGTGTTTAAACTTCGTCCTTCTTGGGTTGCATCTGCAGTCAACTCATTAGGCACTTCGGGAGGGTTACTGGTCGCTTGGGATCTAGAAGCCTTTGATCTGACTCCCTTTTTGAATGTTGGAGGTATTCTGCTAATAGGAAGCCGCATCCATTCAAAGAAGGAGTTAGCACTCCTTAATATCTATGGGCCTCGCAAAGATCATAAAATTTTCTGGAATTCTGTTGCAAACAATGACATTCTCTCTACCCCAAACTTAATTGTAGCTGGAGAATTGAACTTCATCCTGTCCTCGGATGAAAATTGGGGGGGTTCCTTCATTCCAAGTTCAAATGAGTTTTATTTCATAGACTTATTATCCTCCATGAAGCTGGTGGATCTCAAACCGACTAAGTTGGTCCCTACCTGGCGTAATGGCCATGCCGATCTATTGGTTGTTGCTCAAAGGCTGGATAGATTTTTAGTTTCTGAAGGCTACTTATCCTCTTTAGGCCTGTCTAGAACTTGGGTGGAATACCCTTTCATTTTTTACCATGCTCCTATATTTTTACAGTTGGAGAAGACGCCCCTTTACACATCATTTCCCTTTAAGTTCAAATCATAATGGTTGCAGAGTACCGATTATATCAATCTGGTGCACACTTTATGGAAAGACCCCCATTTTTTGGTGGAGGGTAACCAGCAACACCATATCGTTTGGAAGCTAAAAGAACTCAAGCTCCTAACTAAATGTTGGATCAAAGAGGTAAAGGTTCAAGAAAAATTACAAATGGACAATTGGGAATCGGATATAAAGCAGCTGATTTTAAAATCTGTTAGTGGTCCCTTATCACTGGAGGATGAAGGGTCTCTCATTGAGCTGGAAACAAACATAAACAAATTTCTAAGTGAAGAGGAGGAGGTTTGGAGAATCCGGAGTAGGATAACCTGGATTAACAGTGGTGACGCTAACACTAAGTTTTATCACAACATGGCTAGCCATAATAGAAACTGAAAGCATGTGTGGGAACTTGTCTCGGTTAATGGAGAAATTATTAGTGGGCAGCATGAGATCAAAGAGGAGGCAGTTCGTTATTTTAAAAATTTTTACAAAGAAAAAGAGAATTCAAATGTTTTGGAGCTTGTTAGACTGTCCAGCCTGTACCCCAAGATGGTGAATGAGGACGAAGCAAAGCTACTTTTTAATCCTATTACTTTGAAGGAATTAAAATCTACTCTAGAAAATTTTAAAAAATAAAGAAACCCCGGGCCCGATGGCTGGACAACAGAGTTCTTCATCTTTTTCTTTGGTCTTATGGGCGAGGATCTCCTCGAAATGGTGGAAGACTTGAGGAAAAAAGGTCAACTCTGTGGAGGTCTTAACTCAACTTTTCTAGCCCTTATTCCTAAGGTAAGTAAGTCGGGATCCTTCGAGGACTTTAGACCAATTTCCTTATGCAATCTCAATTATAAATTAATCTCAAAGATCCTTGCAAACTGGATAAAGCTGATTCTATCAAAGTGTATTTCTTCTGAACAACTGGGGTTTCTCAAGGGGAGAAGGATTCAAGATGCCATCGGCTCGGCCCATGAAACTCTCCAAAGCATAAAAAAAAGAAAATCAAATCACTGATCCTGAAATTAGATCTTAAAAAATCTTATGACAGTGTTGATTGGGAGTTCCTAAGGGTGATTTTACTCATGGTAGGCTTCAGGGTAAATCTTATAGATTGGATAATGTGTTGTGTTTCTAGTGCCAGCTTTGTTGTTTTAATCAATGGAGAGGCGATGGACTACTTTAAAAACTGGAGGGGACTTCGTCAGGGGTGCCCACTATCCCCGTATCTGTTCTTATTGATTATGGAAGGGATTAGCCTACTGTTGTCCAGAGGCAGCATTGATCATAGCATTTCCGGGATTAAGGTAACAAATCTTTTGAAAATTATTCATCTAATGTTTGTTGATGATGTTCTGGTTATGTCCAAGCCAGACCCATTGGAGTGGAGACGAATTATTGACATTCTACAAACTTTTTGTGGAGTCTCGGGCATTTGCATAAATTCCTCCAAAACAACAGTAAATTATTGGGGACTTGAAGACCAAGAGCTAACTCAACTGAAAACTATTTTACCCTTTACCTTTTCTAATTTAAACCGGGGCTTCAAGTATTTAGGCTACCATCTCAAGCCTGAAGCCTCAAAAGCGGAAGATTGGGCATGGTTGGTGGCAAAGATAGAAAAGAAGATAGGCCTCTGGTGCATTCAATGGCTATCAATCGGAGGCAGATTTATCTTGGTAAAATCCGTGTTGGAGAGCTAGTCCGTCTACTGGATGTCAATGGAGTTGATTCCAAAAACGGTATTAAATCAGATCAGGCAATCCATGTTCGAATTCTTGTGGAGTGGTCAGAAGGCAAAGCATCGTATCCATATCTGTAGATGGGATCTCCTGGAAATATCCAAATGTTGTGGGGGTTGGGGGCTCAAGAACCTCACAACCTTCAACACTGCCTTATTAGCAAATTCTTTCTGGAGGGCCCTCATGGAGGACAACATTTGGCATAAAATTCTAGTGGACAAATACCTGGGGAAGTTATCGGTGGTAGAATGGCTTCACAAAAAAGCCCACAATCAATAGAAAGTGTCAAATTTCTGGAGTGGGATGAAAAAGAGAATTCATGTTATTTTACACGGGCTTCGGTGGATCTCGGTCTCGAGGAATTCGATGTTATTAGGCAGGGACTACATAGCTAGTCTAGAGAATAGCTCGATTCTATCTAATGAGCTGCGATTACACCTGTTCGAAAAGAACATTAAAGTTCTGAGCCAGGCCAAGGACCCTGATTTTGGCTCCCCCATCCTCGGCCTATGGTGTACAAGCGAGTCGTTGGGACTGACTGAGCATAAGGAAACATAATGGAACATTTTCATTAATGCATTATAGAGTGCAGGAATTACGCTTAAACCAAGGGAGGATTCTTTGGTTTGGGCTGGGGGAAATGGATCTGACGTTATTTCTACACAGAACCTTTATCAAGCTTTGATCAGCCTTTTAAAATTCCAGTCCGAACATTCCTGGATACGAAACCTGTGGAAATGGCTTGTGCAACTCAAAATAAAATTATTTGTTTGGCTGGCAGCTTATGAAAAAATCTTAACTTGGGATGTGCTTCAAAGGAAGGGGTGGATAGGCTTGGGAGTTTGTAGGTTATGCAACAACAACTTAGAACAGGTAAGCCACCTTATTATAAACTTCCCTTTCACAAAGGCGGTGTGGAACCGTCTGTACTCCTTATATAATTTAAAATTTCAGTGGGAGGGCACTACGGTTTTCGACTGTTTTAACAAGTGGTCATTGAAACAAGTTGCTCCCGTGAGCCTGGCAGCCATTGTGTGCTGGAACATATGGCTGGAGAGGAATAAGGTAATTTTTTAGGATCACACTCCTTCTCAACTCTCGGTGGTGAATATAATTACAGTCTTCTTTACCTAGTAGTCTGCAATTATGAAAATTATCCCAAGAATAGTCTGCGATTTTATCCTTACTGAGGACGTGACTCTGGTGTGTTTCGATGGAGCGACTCTCTCTTCCGGGGAGTGTTGTGGAGTAGGTGGCATTTTCAAGACTAACGCTTTGAGGGTTACCAAATAGTATATGAATTGTGGAGTGGGAACCAACACAGAGGCTAAGCTCATGGGATTGTGGGCATCACTTTCCTTGTCTTCTCATTGGGCGATTAAAAAAATTCAAATTTTGGGGGATTCGAAAGTAATTATCGACTGGATAAATCAAAAGGGAAATATCCAAGCGGTGAATATTGAAGGCTGGAAATTAAAAACGAAGGATCTGGTAAGTAAGTTTGAAGAAATTAGTTTCCAACACATTTTCAGGGAGCACAATAAAGAGGCAAATCAGCTGTCCAAACAAGAATTGAAGGAGCCCAAGGGTAGACTGACAGTCTATCATTTGGAAAATGCGCAAGAAAGCAACAAAACCCATCTTAATATCTTCGAGAATTAAGCTTGTTGGGGTTGCTATGTATGTTTTCTGATGTTAATGCTAAAAGAATCTTACACAAGGTAGGGTAATTAGCAAGTAAATTTCAGTGGAGGGAGTTTATCTCCGGGTCAGTGTAGTGCCTTTGCCTTCTCGGTTGTAAGCATTGTCCATTGTTCATGGGATTGATCCTTCTCTGTATCTCGCAATATCAATATAGACTTGTAAAAAAAAATTATACCTAATATAATTTTGAGAGATTTTTCTATTGGAAAAAAGGTGATATGAAATGCCTTATCTACTCCAACCATGGGCATTCAAATCCTTTTTAATTTCAATGGTTAATAATCACCACATTACCTACTTTAGCCATGGCATTCAAATCCTTTTTAATTTCAAATTCTACAATGGTTAATATTCCTATTACAGTTACAGTTAAGCATTTTGTCTTGGAAGCTCTCCATGGGACTTTCGTTTTTCTCAAACTAGATGTTAGCAAGGGTTCAAATCCTCCATCCCTACCCGATATATCTTCCTGGTGCGTACATTCTTAATCATTGTAACATTATGCTTCATCTCCTTTAATAACATTGTATTTCTTTCTCATAGATATCTTCTTTGTAGGGTTAAGGGAGCAACTGCCACCATGTAACCAACGTAACCAACAATTGGTTGTTTTAAGAAATGTTATTACCATGATCTCTCCACCGCGTCTTAATCCATGGGTGTTAGGCATAGTACGGATATAGTCGAATCCACCAACGATACTATCGAATGCACAAGGAGTAGAATCTATAGTGCACTAATTAAAATGTATCCCAGAATGACAAGTAAAGTGGGACATGTGATGATGAAGGAAGTGGAAGATCAGATTCATAATCTGAAGGTGACAAATGCTTCAGATTGGAAGTGGTCGATTCTATTCAAAATCTGAAAGATATAAATCATTCAATCTGTTGTCAGACTAGAAGACTGGATTTCAGTTTAGCAAGATAATTGTAATGAGTTACATATTTAATTATAAGGTTCTTGGGTTTGTAAGGTTGCTGGAATTAAAGTTACCTCGTCTTTTAGGGTTTCAAAGTTATTAATTTCTAAACTTTATTTTATTATTATTTTTTTCCATGAGTGATGATACTTATGTGATTTTGGTTTCTGCACTTTACTTTTCCTCTTACTATCTCCTTGGTTAAGGATTCCATCCATATGAGATAGTATGAATTATGTGGAAGTGAAAGGCTTTAAATTTAAAAAAAAAAATTAATATTTTTAATCACTTTAATAGTCTATAGTATATTTGTTACTATATTTTATTTTGGATCTAGATTAAATTTATATTTAGTATTTTTTTTAATATTAATAATAATTTATGTTAATAATATGGTTGTTTTTGCATTTTACAATTTTTTATTTTCATAATTTAATATTAAAATTTAGAAATCATCAATAATTTATGGAAGAAGAGACGGTCGGCTGTTCCCATGGCAGTTACTTCTCGAGGTAGTTCTACACTGATTCACAACGCACAGCTGTTTATCCCCTTGGCTTACCAGCAGGTCGAAGATTTTTCCCCAGAATGGTGGAATCTTGTCTAGTCTTCGCCGTGGTTCCGCGGCTACTGGATCCGGGAAAGTTACGAGACGTTTGAGGACGCTGAGTCCTTTGCGGATCTGTTCCCGGAAACCCTTGAAGACACCGACGAGGCCGAGGAGTTCTCGGAGCTTGAGTCACAGCTTGAGGAAGCCCTTCTGCAGTGTTCTACGACAGTTGAAGGGGGCGTCTGCGCAGAAATGGACGTGACACTGCACTCTACAGACGCGAATGAGAGAGAGAAGGAAGTTGTGCTGCTGAGATCTCTGAACGGAAAGCCCTGCAAGCCGAAATTTGAAGCGAAGCACCTTGAGAAGCCTCCTCATATCGTTAATGTCAAAACCAGCCCCCGCTGGA
>ML779789.1:1807624-1819789 GCA_009831015.1 Picea engelmannii
CCTGAGGGGAGGGTTTTTCCATATTTGGCGACGCAGAAAAAGCTGTGTGGTAGTAGGGGTGAAAACAGTGACTCGAAAATATGGAGGTATATTGATGTGTACTTGATAAAGCTAAAGGCGGGCTAGAGCTCTCTGGGAGTTACCGAGTTCAAATACAAATAAATGGTTTGCTGTGTGGAGAAATTGAGATATGGAAGTGAATATATATAGCAGAGAAGGCGAGAGAGTAAAATGCAGGAACCGCGTTCATCTACCTACTCAACGGAAGATCTGGCGTGACATAGGATTCAAAGGAATACCGTGGATGGCTCTTTTGAAAACGTGACCAGAATGAATGTGGTTGTTCGGGGGAGTTTACTAGCAGACAGCGAGCGTCAGCTTTGGGCAATGGATGGTGTAGAATATTGATAATGTCATTGTCCCGCGTCTTAAAAAGGCGACAGGGATCGTTCGTGTTCATTTATCACAAGTTTTTTTTTTATTTTAAATTCCGTATCCGACGACTCAAAGACTAAATCACGATTCTCGCTCACAGTGCACCATTTTTAAGAAAGGTTCGGATTATATTAATTGTTTATATGACTTAGGAGATGGAACATGGACAAACTAGGCATCCCATCCTAGTTCATGTGACCTTCACGAATGTTTGAGCTGCGAGAAGAATTATTATGGGGGCGATGGAGGCCACTTGACATGAAAATTTCATGGAGGAGGTTAGTACCTTGATCATATCTATGTTCTTGATTGATTATATGTGTATAGTTGATTGTGTGTGTTTTTTATATATCTAATTATATGATGTTTGCAATTGCTATGCTTAGATAACATCTGCAAATGCATTAATGTTATTTTTCGCCACTAAAGCAACAACACACCATACACATAGGTATGGTGGAACCAACTATTCATGAATTAAAATGACCTTTCCTAAAAAAACGTTCATATGGTTTCAATCCATGTTTTATATTCTTTTAGTTTTAATGTGGATGTGTTGCAAAATGAATGCTAACTTGATCTTGCTTAACCAAGTATGCACTTCTACTTTGTTGCAATAGTTATATTGTGGGGTATAATTGTGGCCTTCATTTAATGTTGTGAGAGTTGATATAGAGGTTCAATCTCTCGATTTATCTATTACATGTTCTTAAATAAGTTCTTAAACGGGATTTGGGATTCATTGGTGAAGGATCCAAGGCTAGAGGATATGTTCTAAGGCATTAGGGGCCAATGGTTGTGGCTAGGGATAAGCTTAGATATGAGGGGTCAGGGGCTAAGGTTTTGGGTCGAGAGAATGTGGGACCTAGGGTGAAAAGGGCCCAAACATAGGGGTAAATGGTGAAAAGGTCCCTAGGGGTACGAATAGGGCCATAGGGAAGAGGGTCTAGGGGCATAGGTGATGAGGTCCCAAGGGGAGGGCTATGGCCCTGCAATGAAGGTGGTGAGGGTAGAGGCAATGGCCAAATGGAAGAGGGCACTGGTGCCCCAAGGGAAGATAGGAATGTAAGTAGAGGTAGGGTCCAAAGAGTGGATGGGGTTGGGGATAGAGGCTTACTTCAACTAAGTCTTGGGTTCCCCCCCTCACCCATATCAAGGCCTTGAGACCCATACCTAATGATAAAAAACTTGTGAGGGAAATAACATCTTTCTTAAAGGCCAAGGATACTCTCTAGATTTAAAGTGTAGTGCTTCGAGACATTGTTCATGGCTCTGTATGCCTAGGCACAAAGTGGGCCAAAAATTGAGTAGAGGTAGGGGTCCAAGAATATATGGGGCTAGGATTTGAGTGTTAGTGGGGAAAGAGGAGTAGAGGGGATAGGGGTTTAATGGGAAAAAGGGGAAGGAGGATGTGGTGGGACATGAGGGGTTGGGGTGAGGGAGGAAAAGGGTGGATGGATAAGGAAGGTGCAGTGGCATGAATGAAGGAAAGGAAGGGGGAGCCAATATGGAGGGTGAGGCAGGATGGAGGGGGAGTAGGAGAGGAGGTGAGGGAGATCCAGAGAAGAAAGGGAGATAGGTGAGATGAGGGGAGACATGCATGAATGGGTGGAAAAAGAGGGGAAACGCGAGAGTAGATGAGAAGAGGTGAAGGATGGATAAAGGAAAGGATATAGGAGCAAAGGGGGAGGGAGTAGCAAGATGAAGGGGGAGGAAGTGAGGGGGGGCTATAGGGGAAAGGGGGATGCAGTGACATAGGGAGGTGAGAATAGGTAAAGGGTTGATTGGTAGGGGAGGGAGAGTGGTGGGAATAAAGGAAAGGAGGGAAAATCCATCAAATGGTTTGGGGAGGAGGTGATAAGAAAGGGAATGTGGATGGGCATGAGGGGGTGGGGTGAGAGGGGAAAAGGGGCACGAGGTGAAAAAAGGTGAAGGGTAGATGGGTAGGGGAGGGAGAGTGGTAGGTATGAAGGATAAGAGGAAGGATCCAAGGGGGAGGGTGAGGTAGGATGAAGAGGAATCTAGAGAGGAGGAGAGGAGGCAAGGGTGGGGTAGAGGGGAAGGGGGATGTGGTGGGMTAGGGGAGGGTGGAGATGAGGGGTAGAGGGGGTGGAGGGGCTGAAGGGGTTGGGAGAGGAGGTGAGTGGAGAGGGARGGTGGATGGGTATGGGYGGAAAAAGGGGGAGGGGTGAGAAGAGGCGGAGATAGGTGAGACAAGRGGAGGTGGGCATGAGGGGGTGGTGCAAGAGAGGAAAAGGAGGAGGAGGTGAGAAGMGTAAAATGGTGTATGGGTATGGGGTGGATGTAGGTGACACTATGAGATAGGTGAGACAAKAGTGGGARATATGTGAGACCCGRAGAGGTGGGCAMAAGGGGGCRGGGTGAGAGRGGAAAAGGGGGAGGAGGTGAGAAGAGGTAGATCATTTTCAGGGCCCTAGRACACATACCTTCTACTCAAAACCACCTAGTGGCACTAAAATCCAAAATAATAGGCCAGTGATACTCTCAAGAGGCCATATGTGGTTGTTAGAGGAATCCTTCTTAGCCCTAGATGTCTAGAAGCTTTATTTAGGGCCTAACATTCATGTTTTGTCCCCTAGCCATGTCCAACACCCCTAGAGCCATACATTGTGCTCAAAACTTCTAGTAGTATATATATACCTAATTGTAGGTAAATGATTCCCTCAATAGGTCATTTGTGGTCGTTCAAAGTGTTGTTCTTGGCCCCATAATCCTATAAGCTTCATTTAGGGCCTAAATCTTGGGTTTGTTCCCCTAACCATATCCAAGTTCCAGGGGCTCATACTCGATGTTCAAAAATTCATAGTGTTGACCATCCCCACCAAGAGACCAAGAATACCCTTGAAATATCCTTTGTGGTGGGTCAACATATTGTCGATAGCCCTAAATTCATATAAGATTTATTTTGTGCATTCTTGTTAAACCTACCTTGTGAATGAAAAAGGGAGAGGGGTGAGAAGAAGGGGAGATAGGTGAGACAAGGGGAGGTGGGAATGAGGTGGTGGTGCAAGAGAGGAAAATGTGGAGGAGGTGAAAATAGACAAAGGGTGGATGGGTAAGTGAGGGAGATAGGTGACACTGAGAGATAGGTGAGACTGAGAGAGATGGGCATAAGGTGGTGGGGCGAGAGGGGAAAAGGGGGAGGAGGTGAGAAGAGGTAGATCATTTTCATGGCCTTGGGACACATACATTCCTCTCAAAACCACCTAGTGGCACCAATATCCACAATAGTATTCCTATGATACTCTCAAGAGGCCATGTGTGGTTGTTCGAGGCATCCTTCTTATCCCTAGATGGCTAAAAGTTTCCTTTACGGCCGAACGTTCATGTTTCCTCCCCTAGCCATGTCCAAGGCCCTGAGACTTTTACCTAGTGCTCAAAAATGCTAGTGGTACCTAGTTAGAGGCAAAGGATGCCCTCAATAGGTCATTTGTGGCCATTCAAACTATGGTTCTTGGCTCCAAAAGCCTATAAGCTTCCTTTAGGGCCTAAATATTTGGTTTGTTCCCTTGGCCCTATATGCCTACAAGATGTTTTTGGCCTTGTGAATACTTCGTAAAAAAAACATGTGTGTGTTCCTAGAAAGATCACGTGCTCTAGAACACGTGTACATTCTTTTCATTTCATTTTTTTTGGTCAGAGTGACAACTCTTGAATAAGTGTTTGCTGATTTGGTTTCATCGGATTTAGGTTTGAAGTGAAAAGCATGGTGGTTTGGCCTACAAATACATTAAAACCTCCATTTTTCTTAATTCCTCCCAATAACTCTATTTTTCATGTTATTTTTGTATAGTCTACACAAATTCAGAATCAATGAAATTACAGACACAGATTCGACTATGTATATTCGAAATATATAATTTAATAAAATGTTTACTATTTTTAATATATTTTTTCTGACATATATCACAATCTCAAAATACATACCTCTTTTATTCTTGTTGTAATGTTTTATTGCCTTAACTAATTTTAAATAAGTTATATGTTTCACTAGTACAAATTGAGATACACAATCTAAAAAAAATAAAAAAAATGTTTGATAATGTTAATACTCTCGTACCATACACTAATGCAAGGCCTTGTAATTTCAAGGATATAATGACTTTCATAATTTTTTTAAAATATAAAATTACCGTTCTAAATTTTGAAAAAATAGCCTTGCACAAGAAAAATATTTCTCTACAATTCTACAATTTTTAAGGAAATTCCATTGTTTAGCTACTCAACACCTACACTATTGGAAACACGTGCATTATATTTTGCATGAAAAATAACATACCATTGTTAGGAAAAAATCAAATTTAACATAGTCATACACAAATTCTATAAATAAAAATTATATATTTGGAAAGCTAATTCAATTTCATATGTTTCATCTTTTTACACCATATTCAAATTCAATGTGAAAGTACCTCAAATCATCCCTCCAACTTAACAGATTGTTGTTTTCCCATGTTTTCATTTCCACTAATGCGCCATGAGAGACCATCATTATCTTGCACCCACCCTCTAAAGATATGATGTATGTGTGAGCTACAACCCGATTCATCCATCACTAGAATGGCTCATGCTAATCCGTTAGGGGTTATAGGAATTGGTACTAAATGGTTAGTTGAATCTAATTTTGCACAAATTCATGGATTTGTGAGTACAAGATATGTACTTGAATTGATTACCCTCCCTCTATGATGTAACAAAAATTTAGATAACTTGGATCAAACCACCTTGGTCAGAAAGAACAATGATTTCTATACTAGTATTCCTACTATGTAGAGAGAAAGAGATAATGGTTTGTTTAGGTTGGCAACTGCCTTTTCTTAATGGCACATTGTAGCCAATATTTCTTCTAATTTATTTGGGAAAAATATCTAAGTTAGTGCATCTACTCCTTCTCAAATGGTTATCCTTGTTTTAAATATAGAGTATATCCACTCAAGGTGGATATCTTAAGAAAAAATATAAACACACACAAATCAATGATCAAGACACAAATATTTATGTGGTTAAAACCGACCTCAAGGATGGAATGGTGCACAACATTTATGCAATTGATTAATGCATACAAATAATTGACAAGAACATCTCTCAATTTGATCATCAACAAATGACTCTTCATGCTCATTAAATAGAGATCATGGACCAATCAAGTGTTAAACCACAAATCAATCACCATTAATATTTAAGAGATGTTTGAACTATTGGATCACTCATGTGTAGTACATGATTATGACCATTGGATTAATAAAGTACAAAATTTTATTAAATCACACTTTCACCTAAAGACACATTAGACCAAGTTTGTTGAAATAATGTAACTGCAAAGTGTATTCTGATTATTATTTGATATATTATTCATTGGATCAATCCCCATTGCGGATTGATCATGTCGGTTATTGTAAAGGACCAAATCCCCTTTTGCGGATTGGTCAAAATGTAATTGTAATAGGCAGAATAAGAAGTCGACCCCAGAATATATTAAAGAGGCCCCAGAATATATTAAAGGTGGTTATAACCACCTAGATTGAGAAGTCGGCCATGCCAGTGAAGAGACACTTCCACACGTGCCAAACTTGTATAAATAAGGAGGCTAGCGCCTCACTTAGACACACACTCACTTGTTCATTGAGAGACAAGTTTTAGAGCTGCAGTTGGAGAAGAGAGAAAGAGAGAGGCACATCTTTGGGAGAGGACTTTCTGTATTTGTTTGAGTTATCTCTTGGCATTATATTGGCTATCTATAATAAGGAAGTTTTGTTGGGTTTTCTGCCCCATGAGGGTTTCCCAGGATAAATGATGTGTCTCTTGTGATTATGTATTTCTTAGTGATCCTATCTTATGCTATTGTTATCTATTGAAATGCAAATAACTCTAATAATAGCTTAAACATTAACATGGTATTAGAGCTAAGCTGAAGAGAGAATCTTTCACAAGAGAAAGTGAAAATTGTCACTGTTGTCGTACATGCAAATTAGGGATTTTTGTTGGTGAGGTATTTCAGCCCTAAAACCATCTAGAAAAGTGTGCCCTCCCTCAAGGATCATTTTGGCACCTTCATCGCACCTTTTCTGTGGCTAGATCTCCCAGAAAGTGAAACCCTAGTTTCACAAAGTACTTGAAGTACCAGAAAACCAGAGAACCAGAAGTACCAGAGTACGAGAGGTACCAGAAAACCAAAAGCACCAGTCCAAAAATCCGCAGATCGAGTTTGGACATTTTCTCAGCTTCAGGTAGAAGATGTCTGCAAGCATTAAGATTGTTGACAAACTAGAAGGTGTGGAAAGCTTCTATTCCTAGAAGTATAGTATTGGTCTCATTATTGAAGAGAATGACCTAGAAAGATTCATCAAAGAAGAAGTGTCGGAGCCTGATGATGCTGCAGGAAAAGTAAAGCACCAAAAGGACACAATCAGGGCCAAAAGAATCATTGCAGATTCAATCAAAGATCACTCGATTTCCTATGTGTCATCAAAGAAGACTCCGAAAGAAATGTTTGATGCCCTAAACAGACTATATGAAGGAAATAACATAAATCGGAAGATGAATCTCAGAACTCAACTCAAGAATACAAGAATGCAGAAAGGAGAATCAATCCAAGCATATTTCTCTAGAATATCCCAATTCAAAGAGAAACTAAAAGTAATTGGAGATATTGTAGACGAAGATGAACTTATAATGACGACCCTAAATGGTCTTCCAAGAC
This sequence comes from Picea engelmannii, assembly GCA_009831015.1. Classification (NCBI taxonomy): domain Eukaryota; kingdom Viridiplantae; phylum Streptophyta; class Pinopsida; order Pinales; family Pinaceae; genus Picea; species Picea engelmannii. The sequence goes on from ML779789.1 coordinate 1,814,781, forward strand.
CTTGGGATGCATTCATACAAACAATTTGTGCCAGAACGGAGAAAATGAAGTTTGACGGTCTATGGGAAGAATGCATTCAAGAAGAAACAAGAGTAGCCAACCGAGAGGCTTTACTAGCAAGAGATGAAGATCAATCCCTAGATACTCACACTAAAGGAGGAAAGAAGAAGTCTTACTTCTAGAAAGAGACTTACAAAGAATATCAACCCCAAAACAAATTCAGTCATAAAGAATCTCATCCAAGGAGATTCCAGAAGAAAGGACAACGAAAGGAAAGAGATTACTCATCTGTACAATGCTACCATTGTGACAAGATCGGACACATTGTGAAATTTTTTCCAGCTATATGAGAAGAATACAAGAGGAAATAAAAGAGGCACCATGCCCATGCAATTGAAGATGAAGAGCCACCCACAAAGATGTTAAGAGAACAAATTAAATACTATGTCTTAATCTCGGCCCACTCAGGATCTGTAACACTTGGAGAGGACACTTGGCTCATTGATAGTGATGCCTCTAAGCACATGACAGGTCAAAGAGATATTCTCTCTTGCATTTCAGAAAAGAAGTTTTCTTAGAAAGTGACACTTGGAGATGATTACCAATATCCCATCAAGGGAGTGGGAGAATCAAACTACAAACTTAATTCAGGGAATTCAATGAAGATGAAGGATGTACTATATGTACCAGGTTTGACAAAGAACCTACTCTCCATTTCATCTTTAGAAAAGAAAGGCTTCAGAGTTGCCTTTATAGATGGAGAAGTTCTTATGTGGGCTAAAGGAGAAACCTTAAAAGAAGCAATCATCATTGGAAAAGAAGAAGGTGGCTTGTATAAGCTAAAGGGTCACTCAGAAGCTGCCATGACCCATGCCATTGAGAATCCATGTGAACTTTGGCATAGAATATTAGCTCACATCAACTACAAGGCACTACCATACGTATGCAAAGCTGTCACCGGTCTACCAAAACTCAAGGTTGACCATGAAGGCGTGTGCAATGGATGTGCACAAGGGAAGAACATCAAGAATCCTTTTCCGAAGAGAGACAACAAAGCATAAGGAGTCCTAGAACTCATTCATTTAGATGTGTGTGGCCCAATGCCATCGTCCTCCATTAGTGGGTATGTATACTATGTATCATTTATTGATGATTATGCTCGTAATACCTGTGTGTATTTCTTGAAATCTAAAGATGAAGTGTTCAACAAATTCAAGGAATTCAAAGCCTTGATAGAGAATCTTTCTGAAAGAAAGATCAAGATACTCAGGTTAGATAATGGAGGAGAATACACCTCAAAAGAGTTTGTGAACTTCTGCAAAGATGTTGGGATCAAGAGGGAACTCACTACTCTCTATAATCCTCAACAAAATGGTGTAGCTGAAAGAAAGAACAGAACGATAATGGAAGCAGTGAAGACCATGATCCATGATCAATATCTTCCTATGTGCTTATGGGCAGAAGCAGAAATGACAGCCGTATATGTGCAAAACCGATTGTCCCATAGTGCACTTGGGTTCAAGATCCCGAAAGAGATCTTCATTGGAAAGAAGCCAGAGGTAAGCCATCTCAAAATATTTGGCTGCCCAATATTTATACATATTCCGAAAGAGAAAAGAAACAAGATATACCCTTAAGGAAAGAATGGAATATTTGTGGGATACTATGAGGTCTCCAAGGCCTTCAGGATTTATATACCAGGTCACCATCACATTGAGATCAGCAGGGATGTGACCTTCAATGAATATGCAATGCTCAAGAAATCGAGAAGATGTCATCTTGAAGAAGTGTATGAAGAGGAACCCGTAATCCCCAGAGTTGCAGAATCAGTGAGGGAGGTTCCCAGAGATGTTGAACCAGTGAGGGAAGTCGTAACTTTCCCTGATGAGGAAATTCTAGAAGATCATGACATAGTAGAGTTTCAGGAACCTCCTTAGATGACGATCTCTCATAAAATAAAGCCATCTTGGGCTAGAGAGCTTATTCAAGATGGAGAGAAATATGGTGTTCCCAAAGGAACCATGAGACATGTGAATAGACCTAAGCCATTCTCCAGTTATATGGCTTTGATGTGTGATCTCCTAGAGAAGTAGCCTACCTATTTTGAAGAAGCCATTTAGAAGAAAGAACGGGCAGATGCCATGACAGAGGAATACCAATCCATAATAAAGAACGATGTATGGGAAATAGTTCCTAGACCAAAGAGCAAGGATGTGGTATCGTCAAAATGGCTCTTCAAAATAAAACATGATGTTGATGGAAGCATTGAGAAGTATAAAGCAATATTTGTAGCTAGTGGATTTTCTCAAAAGGAAGGCATTGACTATGAAGAGACATTCTCTCATGTATCCAGATACACTTCAATCAGAACCATCATAGCCCTTGCAGCTAAGATGAAGTGGAAGTTACACCAGATGGATGTAAAGACAACTTTCCTAAATGGTGTCATCGAAGAAGAAGTGTATATAGAGAAACCTCAAGGATTTGAATTTGAAAACATGAAGTCTCATGTCTGCAAGTTGAAGAAGGCTCTATACGGATTGAAGAAAGCTCCTAGATCTTGGTATGGCCAGATAGACAGTTTCCTGATGAGCTTGGGCTTTACCAAGAGTAAAGAAGATTCTAACCTCTACCTCAAGGTTATGAACGATGAGCCAGTGATATTATTTCTATATGTGGATGGCTTATTTTTAACTGGAGAAAAAAATCTCATCACTGAATGTAAGAAGAAACTTGCTTCATAATTTGAGATGAAAGACCTTGGCCTAATGCATTATTTATTATTTCTTGAGGTATGGCAGAGTCCAGAGAGGATCTTCCTTAACTAAGGGAAGTACACAATCGAAATCTTGAAGAGATTCGACATGTTAGAGTGCAAGTCCATGAATACACCCATGGAAACGAAGCTGAAGTTGTTGGTCGATACTTCATCAAAATTGATTGATGCCATGATGTATAGACAGATTATTGGATCGTTGATGTACTTGACGAACACTAGACTAGATATTTCTTTTGCCGTGAACACTTTGAGTCAGTTTCTAGTAGAACCCAGAAATGTTCACCTTGTGGCTTCAAAACATGTGATGAGGTACCTTAAGGGTACATTAGATTGTGGTCTCAATTATGATGGAGATTATGATTTCACATTGAGTGGGTAAACTGATTCATATTGGGCTGGAAGTGTTTCTGATAGGAGGAGCACTTCATGATGTTGTTTTGGTTTGGGATCAACCATGATCTCATGGAAGAGTAGGAAGCAATCCAACATTGCTCTCAACACAACGGAAGCAGAATACATTGCTGCATGTTCTGCTAGCTGCGAAGATATATGGCTTCGAAAGTTGTTGAACGATCTATTTGACCTAGAGATGGAAGCAACCACGATCCTATGTGACAACTAGAGTTGCATAAAGATGACAGAGAATATTGTATTCCATGACAGAGAGATCCGATATCATTACATCCGTGACATGGTGTAGAGAGGAGCCATAAAGCTCCAATACGTTAGCATAGATGAATAGGTTGTTGATGTGTTGACCAAGCCTCTATCTCGTGTAAAGTTTGAGCACTTTCGAGATAAGCTTGGTATAGTCCGAAAGGACCTTCCTCAAAAGGGGGAGTAGCTGTTGAGATGACACTAGTATTGTGCTTTCAGCTTGATAGATGTGACGTAAAGCCAGTATAGTATCTTTCTTCCAGCTTGAGTGTTGTGATGTAAAGCAAGATGTTGAGATGAGACTAGTATTGTGATTCTAGCTTGATAGTTGTGATGTAAATCTAGTCTAGTATCTTGCCTCCAACTTGAGTGTTGTGATGTAAAGCAAGATGTTGAGATGAGACTAGTACTGTGATTCCAACTTGATAGTTGTGACGTAAAGCCAGTCTAGTATCTTGCTTCCAGCTTGATTGTTGTGACGTAAAGCAAGACGATGAGATGAGACTAGTACTGTGCTTCCATCATGATAGTTGTGATGTAAAACCAGTCTAGTATCTTTCTTCCAGCTTGATTGTTGTGACGTAAAGCAAGACGATGAGATGAGACTAGTACTGTGCTTCCAGCTTGATAGCTGTGACGTAAAGCCGGTCTAGTATCTTTCTTCCAGCTTGATTGTTGTGACGTAAAGCAAGACTAGTACTGTGCTTCCAGCTTGACCGTTGTGATGTAAAGTCAGTCCAGTATTATGATGATGAGCCAGCCTCATGCTGTGATGATGATGATGTATTAGTTTTATACTAATTCATATTGATGCAGATGATGATTTCATTCCTTTAAGACTGATGATGTTGTCGATGAAGAAAACTTCTGATGATTTATAGATATGCCAGTCAGTGTTCCAAGACGATATTGATGATGTTGTTGATGATGCAATCCTCTCTCTCGCCTGATGCTGTTGAAGAATACCCTTCTTGTTAAGGGGGAGTGTTGAAATAATGTAACTGCAAAGTGTATTATGATTATTATTTGATATGTTATTCATTGGATCAATCCCCATTGCGTATTGATCATGTCGTATATTGTAAAGGACCAAATCCCCTTTTGCAGATTGGTCAAAATGTAATTGTAATAGGAAGAATAAGAAGTCGGCCCCAGAATATATTAAATAGGCCCCAAAATATATTAAAGGTAGTTATAACCACCCAGATTGAGAAGTCGGCCTTGCCAGTGAAGAGACACTTTCACACGCGCCAAACTTGTATAAATAAAGAGGCTAGTGCCTCACTTAGACAGACACTCACTTGTTCATTGAGAGACAAGTTTCAGAGCTGTAGTTGGAGAAGAGAGAAAGAGAGAGACACATCTTTGGGAGAGGACTTTCTGTATTTGTTTGAGTTATCTCTTGGCATTGTATTGGCTATCCATAATATGGAAGTATTGTTGGGTTTTCTGCCCCATGAGGGTTTCCCAAGATAAATGATGTGTCTCTTGTGATTGTGTATTTCTCAGTGATCCTATCTTATGCTATTGTTATCTATTGAAATGAAAAGAACTCTAATAATAGCTTAAACAT
>ML779789.1:1821683-1870662 GCA_009831015.1 Picea engelmannii
ATGCATGGTGCATGCAAAATTTTCTGCATGCAGCTCCTCAAATGCATGCATGGTGCATGGAAAAGTGTTTTCATGTGGCTCCTCAGATGCATGCATGATATCTTCTGCATGTGATTCATAAAATAGATATGAAATGGAGTAGACATCATCTCCAATGAATGGAACACAAATTTGTGCAGATATCTATGTAGAAGGATCTTCAAACTGAGAGGCTTGATCTTCCGGTGGCTTTCCTGCTAGCTCTATCTTGTCAATATTTTTCATGCAATCTTCACAACATTCCTTATTCCTGAATAGAACCTCCAATCTGTTCCATATTTCATATGGAGTTTGTTATAACCCTAAATTGCACCACACATGCTTACCTGGCATCAGACCAACTCATATCCCTTCTTTGCCCAAACACTGCTGAACAACTCTTTGAAAATCCTCTTGAATAAAGGCCCACGTGCCCTAACTCATTACTGCATGCGTGTACACGCTGGCTGACCCAAAACAACCCACGTGGACTGACAAAAGCATGAAAAAAGGAAAGTTGCCGACGGAACAAAAAAATATGGGTGAGTTAACTGAAACTCCCGGCCATGCATGGCCGAGGGTTTGTCCAAATACCTAGCTCCTTCTAGCCTATAAAAGAAGGGGTAGGGGTACCATTTGGAAGAGGAAGAAGATAGCAAAGAAACTCTGCCCATTTACATACTCCATTGTCCCAACCCTTTAGCCTTTCCTAATGCCAAAGGAGATTTAAAGCAAAGCAGTTGAAGGACAGAAGAAGAGGAGCCCAGGATCAGGTTCAAGGAGCGGTGGCCGGTCTCAACTTTTGTAAGTTGACTCATTTTAAGTAATAAAGAGAATGCTTTTCTCGTCCCAATTCATGAACTTTTTATGGTTTGACTAGTTTATGTTTGATTTCTAACTCGTTAGTATATAAGTAGTATGCATGCATAGTTGTTGCTCGTCTTGAATGCAGGTCAGCTTTGGAAGGAGCATTGCGAACAAGTAGTCAAGCACAACGGAGGATCGACATCAAACGCCGATAACGAGGTAGGTTGATCTTTCCATGCATTTACTAAGAAAAGGGGATTTAAATCTAGGGATGACGGTAGAAACTAATTTCTATTCGGTCATATATGCATGCAAAGTATGAACTCTATTTGCTAGTCCATAGGGTGTTTTCCCCCAACAACAGAATTGGCGACCGTACTGGGGAGAGACTCTTTAGGGTTCCTGGAATTTTATTTAGTTTTTGGGTAGTTTAAAGACTAGTTTTTCTTGCCTGTCTTTTCTTTTCGTTTCTGTAAAGTCTGAGCTAGTAGGGAGTCTGGTTTTCCATACCATCTTTCCCTGACTTTTGCTTAACTTTGTTTTTCGGGACCCACAGAGGTACATGCGGCCTGCATAAGGCCTGCACGCGTGTACCCGTGCCCTATCCTCTTACAGCCCGCGTGTGAACGCTAGCTGTAGAGGTAGCAGTAGCGTGCAATCCTCCTCTTCCCTGTCAGAATCACACATTCTCAGGGGTTTTTTTGAATTTCTGTCTGAGTCTTGTTTGCTAACAGTCCTATTTCAGATTGTTTTTTCCTTATTATTTTTTTCTTGCATTATTTGTTTTTTTGTTAGAAAGAGTATCCAATCCTTCAAGGGATCCTCCTTATCAATATCAGTGGTCTCTTCCTGGTTTGGTTTGTCTGTTTTCATTTTTTCTTAGAGTTTAGATATACACGCGGCCTGTACAAGTTCAGCCCGCGTGTACATGTCTTCTGTCTCTGTTCAGCGTGCGTTCGCACGCATGTTGTTTGAGTAACAGTCGCGTGCTTGTACATGATACTTTTTGTTAAGGGTAAGGCAGTCATCCTTTCCCTTGATAAGAATTGTTCCTCTCAGGTGTTTGACTCTCTGTTTGAATAGTTAGTAGCTTAGGATTAATTTTACCCTTAGCTTGCTTTTCTTCATTTAAAACGTTGTTAGAAAAATAATTTTTTTTTACGATTTTTAGACAAGTGTGAGAGTCATTGTTTTTACAATTGCTATTGTGTGATTTTTTAAATCTGATTCTTTGCGATCTGTGCTTTAGGCCAGAATTGTTTTTCTTGGTCTTTTACTTGTTGGTATTTTCCCTTTCTTGCTTTACTAGCATTTAAATAATAAAAGAAAATCTCTTTTCATTTCCTTCTTTGGTTGAATAGTGTGTTTATGCATCATTAGCTAGGGAAAAGTCTTTTATTTCATAATTTTTTGCAGTTCACTTAGACTATAAGTAGCTCGTAGTCGAGTGAAATTCCTTTCAGTTTGCTGTCCAAAATCTTAGAAAAAATTAAAAATATTTCTTTAAAAAAGTTGTTGAAATTTTGCATTCAGTAAAAGTTTTGTTTCCATCTTTTTCATTCATTTTTTGCTTTCGTCTTTTACACATCATCAGTTTCACCCTCGTACCCATTGACGTAAGACAAAGCCATAAAATTAATGCTAAATTTAAAATCTACTAGACTTTTATGTTTGTAGGGTTCACAAACTAGTTCAGGACTAGGGCCTTGGATTAGGTTGGAGAGGAAACTCTTCAAGGCCATTTAAAACCAAACATTGGAGTCTGAGATAGGGAGTGTCTAAGTCCAATTTCATGGAAGTTATCTGGGACCCCCCACTAACACAGGGGATAAACATAAGGTCGCGTGCGGAAAGGTAGCGGAGATAACCCCTCCAAAGTCGGACCAATCGTAGTGGAGAACACATATAGAGGGCTTGTTGTGGGATTCCGTCATTTGCATTTGCCATGGGGCTTCGTGGGTCTCGAATCCATTCGAGGTCCTCAGTTTTCTTCCGGACCATTTGCTCTTGATACCCTTGACAAGTTTCAGGCTCGATACCCTGCTCATTGTGGTCTACCCGACTTTTGACTGTACCCGCCTGGTGACTATTCGTGTGCTCGCAACCTAGTTGCCAATCTTTGTTAGGGACATACACAAGTGACTGCGGGGGTATACTGCGGTACCTAGAATAGACATCGGGCCACTCTTTACAGAGTATACCCGAAGGGTGCTTCCGTGTTCGAGTTGCACTTGCACCGGTAAGTTGCTCTAGTGTTGGTTGTTGTAACTGTTCTTCAAATTAATTTAGTGTTTGCCTGTCTTATCTTCTAGGGACTTTTTTCTTAGTGTGTGTTACTTTTGAGCGTTTAGACTACCTTAGAGTGTCTTGGATCTTCTCACATAGTGGAGGATCTCGAGCTCTGTCGGTCACGAAGGCTTCTTGGCCTGCCGCCGGTTACACTGGAGCCACCCTCGCCACCATTAAGGTGGAAGCTAGACCAACAAGGGTCTTTTGAAGCGACCGGGTTACAAACCATTGTGCTCGAACAACCCCCGGAGGAATCGACCGTTTTGGACCTTGAAGCAATCGCTCTTGGCTTAGTTGAAACCCCAACCACTGATTTCTTGGCACCTTTTATTGTACCAATTCAATTTCAGGAGCGCTAGACAGTGTCACACACAACAATGGAAACAAATGTTGTTACTCCTTCTGGGAATTCTTCAATTCCCACCACGGTTGTCACCACAGGAGAGCCGTCATCTCCTAACTTATCGTCGTCGGTCCGAGCCACCATGGTCTCGAACGCAACTACTTCGCATAGTGGTTCGAACCTGTCTTTGGCAGCGGCCATAACCCCTTTCACACCTAGTGCGACAGGCCCTCCATTCTCATATGGTATTCCTAGTTCGGGTACAAGTCCTGTATTGTCCTACTCCACTTTACAGACTTTGGGTATGGGGGCAGGGAGCTCTAGCGCTCCTCTACAAGGTCACATGGGGGGCACTCTTGTCCCTTTTAATTCTTTTCCTTACGCAGGAGGTCATATCCCTCCTTCGTCCCCTTCACTCGGTGGTTCGCATCAACAATCCGCCGAGAAACCTACACACAATAGTTTATTTGGAGCGGGGAGTCAAGGACCACCTTCGCATAGTATGCCGGTAGGTTCGACATTGTTTTCTTGGAACAAAATGTTTGGTAACAACAGCTTCTCGTCAACCTCTTTCCCGACTAGGGGCAACCCCATTTTTGGACAATCTACTCCTGGGCATGGTACTATTCCTGCACAGGGGGCAAACTCAGCAGGACCTTGGAATTCAGGGCAAGGATCCATTCCCTCCTCTGGAATGCCGATCTGGGGTAATTCTTTCCACAATCAATGGAACCTTGAACAAACTACTATGCCTATCCCCACGGGACCGGCATGGGGTAATCCTTCCCAAAGTCCTTTGAATACAATGCATGCCCAACAATCTATGTCCTATTTGGGAAATCAACTGATGATGTCTCCACATATGCAAAATCCTTATGCTGGCCAGAGCCATGGGTTTTACCAGAATCTAGGCCAGCAGCTAAACTTTTCCTGGCAACATGGTGCCAGTCAAACTCCAGAACCCTTTTTCCCAGGTTATCAGCAGCAACCCAAACTACCTTTCCTGGTAACTTTACACTTGCCAGATTTGACAAGGTTGTTGAATGACCTCATTTGTCATGATCCGCATTGGCCTCCTATGCCGACGAAGTTGCCTTCGGACATTCCAAAGTTCGAAGCCAAGCCTAACGAAGATCCAGGTGGTCTTGTGACTACCTTCCATCTTTGGTGCTCATCTAACTCATTGAAAGATGACTCCATACAGTTGCGATTGTTTCAATGTACTCTCATTGGGAGTGCCGCAAAATGGTACATTGAACTCGATCGCTCAAGATACTCTTCTTTTGGCGAACTGGCGATGGCTTTCCTTAACCATTTCTAGTTACCTGTGAGATACGACACTGGCACAGAGCTGCTCGTTAATTTCGAGCAAACAACAACGGACCATATCTCTGATCACATCCGAGAATGGAGATGCCGAAAGAGTTTAATCAAAGTACCAGTTCCACCAGCATTCCTGCTTGAGTGGTTCCTTAAGTCTTTGGTCCCACAGTTATCCAAAGATGTCGCAACATCTAGAGTTTTCTCTGAAGAAGATGCCATCATGAGGACTCAATAGTTTGAGCTCATCTATTCTCAGTCCGATTTATTATACAACATCTTACCAGATGCACCACGTTCAATACTGGATAAAACTAGACAGTGAGCTGGACCGCACACTGATGGTATTGTCGGTTCAGCACAAACCAAGCCTGCTGAGCAATTGACAAAGCAGTTGCAACAGTTGTCCGTACAACACACAACGACCAACCAAACTACTGCTTTGTCTGCTCCCCCTACCCAAACGTCAGAAGTACACACAGTGCAGTCGACTAACCCAAAGGCCACCCAGCAGCCTGAAGGGAAGAAAAAACAATGAAAGAAGGGTAAGGGGGATAAGAAACCCACCGATAATGCTGATGGGGACAACACTGAGAGATGGAAGGTGAGGTCTCCATGCAACTTGTGCATGGAAGACCACCTGACCCATCTATGTCCTTGACTTGCAGAAGCCCAAAATTTTGTGACGCAGGAACAACCTGCTTTGTTGACCAATCCATTTCAACATGGGCAAAATCTAACCCAAGCCTCTGCAAGCACGGAAGGGGGTAGCCAAGAACCCCCTCCACCTGTGAACAACCCTGCATCCACAAACTTATATATGGTGAAGGGTGATGCTTTTATATTGACTAGAGCGCATGACTATAGTAAACCAAGAACTTATGAGAAGGGTAAAGAAGTTGAACTCCCATCTCTTCCTCTACAGATTGAGAAGACGTTGGGCGAAACAATGACATGCATTCCCAAAGGCGCATTCAAAAAAGCTTCTCATAACCCAAATGCAAGGGCCACCCAGAACTACTCTGTTGTGGAAGATTTATCACAAACCCCTTGTGCGATGTCTGCTTTGGAGGTCCTCCAAAGATGCCCTTCTCAGAGGAAAGCCTTGTTAACCTCTTTAGGATCTACCGAGACTTGTAATCCAGGTACAATCATGTTGGATACAACCGACTTAAAACCTCATCTACCTTACCACGTAGCATTTCAGATAGTAGTGGCTTATCCCACAAAAAATTTTACTCAGAATATTTTCCACACGGTGGTTGATGAGGGCACCTCGACATGCGTTATGTCGTTGGCATGTTGGAAGGCCATTGGCCAACCCATTTTGTCTTCGTCACCTATTCTCCTCACCACTTTCGACGGTCGTTCATTCCGACCACATGGTATCATTCCTTCTTTCCCCGTGCAGTTAGGAGGAAAGACCGTGTGTGTCGAAGTAGAGGTAGTCGATGCTCCCCTCGACTATAACCTCTTGTTAGGAAGGAGTTGGACTTATGCCATGCAAGCTGTGGTTGCTACAGTTTTCCGGGCCTTGTTGTTTCCACATGAGGGCCGGATAGTGACCATCGATCAATTGTCTTTCTCCAGACCTGACCCTGCATTGGGGGAATCCACGGTCTTGATGATTGATAATTCTCAACCCCGTAGGGGTTGGTTTGTGCCCATCTTCGATGGGGACCTTCGATTACCCGCCCCCTCAAGGCGATATCAAGTTTATATCCAGTCACCATAAGGTTGATATTTTTCAAGTTTCTTCATTCCGCACGACTTACTTCGATGATCCATGGATACTTCCTTCCCCATCAGCCACGATGGATGAGATAGGGCATCCAGGCATGTCCATGCCCTTGTCTGCCGCTGAAGTAGCGTACTCTTTAGTCCAGCAAGCTTCAGCTAACACTGATCGAACTCCTGCACAAGAGTTAGATCCACTTCTAGATCCTATTTGGGCTCATGGTTCTCTCGCTAACACCGATTCGTTAGACTTAGTCTTGCCCTCTGACGAAGCAGTAATCAAGGCAATGACTAGTCTAGACAAACCTTGAGAAGATCTTCATCACAGATCATATTTCCTCCCAGAGTTAAGCTGAATCGAAGCGGGAGAATTCACCGTGACTATGACTGGAGATAGGTCTTGTCATACTAATCCCTTAGCTACACATAAGATCTATGCTGAGGGTAATATGGCAACCATTGCTGAAATGACACCTATCAATATCTCCAGAACCCCTGGCGTCATAGACAATGTTTTCGTCAGAGCATACAGCTCCCCTGAGGAGATGCCAGGCATCGACCCACAAAGAGTCTATCATGAGCTAACTTTGTTGTTTTTCAAGCTCGCTTTGAGATCCGAGAGCAACATACGGTGAGACTGCATTTATTCTTTTCAATCTCGTCTGGATTAACTAAGAAAAGTAACCATTATGGAGTCTTCTTTAATCCCTTTTCAGACTCCTTAAAGATGAAAAGATTGCTGAGTGACCTTGTTTCTTCACACTCATTCAATTGGTCCAGAAAAACGTTCCTTAAACGAGTCTTCTTTTAAACCCTTTTCAGACCCTCTAAACATGAAAATATTGTCGAGCGATCTTGTGGCCTTTCACGCTCGTTAAACTGAAATTTGAAGTCACGTCTGTCCGGCGGTAATTTACCCCCTTTTCGGTTCGGACGGTCAACTGTACGAACAAAGGTATACTCTATGGAACTTCCATTCTTTAGAAGAGTACTCTCAAGTATAATTTTATCTCTTTTTTGGGCATGAGGGACTAAACTTATGAAAAATAAACCCCCACGGAGTCCATAGTTAAGCTCTTTTCAGACTCCCTAAAATTGAAAAGATCTCCGAGTGACCTTATTCTTTCACACTCGTTAAATTGGTCCAGAAGAATATTCCTGATGGAGTCCATAGTTAAGCTTTTTTCAGACTCCTTAAAAATGAAAAAATAGCCGAGTGATCTTGTCATTGTCACACTCGTTAAAATGGTTTTGAATCAACGTCTAATCGATGCTAGTTTACCCCTTTTTCAAACCGACTAGACTATATTCGAAAAAGGTACCCCAATGGAGTCTCCTTTTATGTTTTTTTAGACTCTCTAAATATGAAAAACCACCGAGCTTACCTTCTCTGGGCTCGTTAAACTTACATCGAAGGACGTTGCCATTGTGTGTTTTATTAACCGCATTTGCATACCTTATACACCAGCCTTGTGACAATTTTCTTCTATGTCTTAACACCTTTGGTCGCCGGAGGATTTTTCCCGAGTATCATTTTACTAGAACATCAGTCTTGTCCTTGTGCCTTGAACTTGTATGTTTGCAATACTCGTTCCTCCATTGTAATGTAATCTTCCTTTATTCTTTTATCGAAAAGAACAAAAAAAATCAAATATACCCCAAAAAGAGGAAGGGAAAAGTATTTTCTTTATTGGCAGCATAATGAGTCACCCTTGGATAAAGCACATTTGTCCATTTGTTCATCAGACTATGGGATGTAGTATGACCCTAGGAAGCTTTTCTCGCTATATAGAGTTGTGTCCTCCACCGTTTGGTTATTCTTCCAAACATATGGAGAGTTTGCGTTGCCTCCTGCTTCGTAGACTTATGATTAACATACATGCTACCTAAGTCTCATCACTTGTCGTGCTATTTTCCAAGGGAAGTTTTCCACTAAGCCTGAGTCAACCCCTCTGCAATATGTCTCTTGTCCGCATACCCGACCATCCTGAACATCCAATCAAGTCCTTGTTCGAAATCACTGAAGCCTTCAGTCCGATCATCAAGATTATCAAGTCCATGTCCGACGAGCCATCGAAGACCTCTGGGTAGTGCAGTCGTACACCCATATTACACTCCTACCCGAGTTTTTGAAGATTTTGAGGTTGTTGCTTGAGCTCTGAAGATCTCATATCCAACCATCAGGCCAAATCAACTTCTGAAAGATGGATACTCTATATGTATATCTTTCTGATTTCAAGATGTAGCTCCGCTGTGTATTGTTCGCTGCTACTCTTTATAGTTATTTGACATGGATCTACAGTGTATTTGATTGGTAGCCATGGTTCTATTTTATCCCTAGCATGGGTATGCCCGCCTCGGTGAGACATTTGTTATTTTGCAGACGACACCTCCTGGTTCCTGATCCTTGGGCTCACTCATTCGGCACATCAGTAAAGATTGGTAATGTATTTCGACCATCAGATGCTCTTCTGACCTCACACATTAGGGGGCATCTGTTATAACCCTAAATTGCACCACACATGCTTACCTAGCATCAGGCCAACTCATATCCCTTCTTTTCCCAAACATTGCTGAACAACTCTTTGAAAATCCTCTTGAATAAAGGCCCACGCGCCCTAACTCATTACTGCATGCGTGTACACGCTGGCTGGCCCAAAACAACCCGCGTGGACCGACAAAAGCATGAAAAAAGGAAAGTTTCCGACGAAACAAAAAGCTATGGGTGAGTTAATTGAAACCCCCGGCCATGCATGGCCGAGGGTTCGTCCAAATACCTAGCTCCTTCTAGCCTATAAAAGAAGGGGTAGGGGTACCATTTGGAAGAGGAAGAAGATAGAAAAGAAACTCTGCCCATTTACATATTCCATTGTCCCAACCCTTTAGCCTTTCCTAATGCCAAAGGAGATTTAAAGCAAAGCAGTTGAAGGACAGAAGAAGAGGAGCCCAGGATCAGGTTCAAGGAGCGGTGGCCGGTTTCAACTTTTGTAAGTTGACTCATTTTAAGTAATAAAGAGAATGCTTTTCCCGTCCCAATTCATGAACTTTTTATGGTTTGACTAGTTTATGTTTGATTTCTAACCCGTTAGTATATAAGTAGTATGCATGCATAGTTTTTGCTTGTCTTGAATGCAGGTCATCTTTGGAACGAGCATTGTGAACAAGTAATCAAGCACAACGGAGGATCGACATCAAACGTCTATAATGAGGTAGGTTGATCTTTCCATGCATTTACTAAGAAAAGGGGATTTAAATCTAGGGATGAAGGTAGAAAGTAATTTCTATTCGGTCATATCTGCATGCAAAGTCTGAACTCTATTTGCTAGTCCGTAGGGTGTTTTTCCCCAAAAACAGAGTTGGCAATGATTCCTCCTCTACATGATATTGTAGTTTAATAGAAATAGTCACGTAGATAAATCCAAGAGCCATGTCTTATGTGTTGAGAAAATATTTTTTCTCATCGGTGGAAATACGTTCTACTTCTATTGCCATGGTTATCCGGTACAAACCTCTACATCTGAGATGATGCATAATTTTTAGCTTCCACTCGAAGTAGTTATGGGGTGTGAGAAGTATTGTTGAAGAATAATCCATATTTTCTGAATGCATCTCCCTTCTTGACCTGCAAATAAGATACATGTGTGCCTTGATCCTAGAAACCTGTGGGATCTGATACCATGTAGAATTGTGGTGAAACCTACACATATATTCTAGCTAACAACAATTCGTACAAAGCTTGCAAATTGAGAGAAGGAGAGAAGAGATGAGAGAGAAAAGAATAAATATAATTTTATTCACTGTATTCCACACTCAAAGAGTGAATAATTTACAATAGATATAGGCTATATGAGTAACTAATGCGCCATAGTGGTGATCTAGAGAGATCTAGACACTCAATGACAAAAACTAAAGTAATCAACCACCTATTTCTAACTAATTGGTCCATGCAATCATCCATTAACTGAGTCACACATGTGGAAGTGAAAGAAACACATGAACTCACAAGATATTCTCCCTCTTGGCCACATGCATGAGATATGTGCACTCATGGTGAGGAACCCGAGGTGAACATGAAACGTTTGGTGATAAAACTAAGGTTTCCATGCATGAGTGGCTACCACTAGTCTAACTAAAGTGTAACTGTCTCTAGACTGAAGAGGAGTGCCCTATTTTGTAGGAGAATATTCTCTAGAAAAAAATATTCTCATCTAAGGAAGTGCTCTCAACATTGGACTATCAATCTTAGGAAAAGAATTACCTAGGTGACTGTGTAATATCTCCAACACTAGAGAGTGGGTGGATGTTGCTTAGAATCCAAAATCTAAAAGGATTTATCTAATTGAAAGAAAATATGAAATTACACAAATTGTTGCTTGACATTCTAGTTATGATAAATAGAGAGAGGGAATTTTGTTTATTGAAATCCTAAGTGGTAGCTTTAGAACCAAGGTCGAAACCATATTGTAGTATTCCAGATATAAAATAGTATGCAAAACATAAATATTTTAGCATAGAAATGACAGAGCAACAATGATATAACTAGAACAATACCATAATAATACCAGAATAACACTAGAAAGAGCACCTTGATTAATGATAGCAATGTTCACTTGCCTCTTCGAGGGGGAAACCTCCACCAAAGTAGAGCTCTATTACAATAATCTCCAAGACAAGATTTCTCATACCCTAAACTCCTATTTATACTAAATCTATCTATCCAAAAGAACAATTTAGAGGAAGATCCTTCTAGAAGTAGAAGCTTCTATTAGGTCTTCTTACATTTGACTTATTCTTCCTTATTGGTAGGCCTTATTAATATTGGCCTTTATTACATGGAATTATATTATTCTACCTACTTGAGGGATTATGGAGGTTAGGTCCCTAACATGCCCTCCCCCTTGAAGAACAACCTTGTCCTCAAGGCTTAAGATGAGGAAAATGTTGTAGAATGGTGTCTGACTCCTAGGTGGCATCTTCTGGAGTTGTATCTTTCCATTGGACTAACACTTCCTTGATGGTGCGCTGAAAGAGGTGACTCTCTCACTGGGGCCAAGACTGCTTGTGGTTGCAACCAGATGGAACCTTCTTCATCCAACTTAGGGAGACTAGTTTGAGTTTGGAACTTAGTTCCAATCACCTTCTTTAAGCAGGAAACATGAAAAACAGGATGGAGCTTTGACTGACTGAGTAGAGCTAACTGATAGGCCACTAATCCCACATTCTTGAGCACTGTATAAGGACCATAAAATTTGGGCACAAGTTTCTGACAATGTTCAACTTTGAGTGAAGTCTGCTTATAAGTTTTTAGTCGAAGAAGCACCTAGTCCCCTTCAACAAATTGTCGTTCGAAACGACCTTGATATGATTTTTTCTTCATGTGATTTTGATCCATGACCAAATTGTCTTTGAGGGCACGAAGAATATCCTCTCGGACTTTAATACTTTTTTCAACCTCTTGAACCTTCGAGCTAACATATATGAGAGAATCGATGGGGGATTTTGGCCATAGACTGCTTCAAAAGGAGTCATGTGAGTAGTTGTATGGTAAGATGTGTTGTACCACCATTCAACTATGGGTAACCATTGAGCCCACCGATTTTTCCTCTCAGATGCAAAAAACCTCAAATATGTTTCCAAACACTTGTTGACAACTTCAATCTGGCCATCCGTCTAGGGGTGATAGGTAGTGTTGAGATGCAATTGGGTGCCCTGTAGCTTGAACAATTCTTTCCAAAAATTGCTGGTGAAAGTGGGATCTTTGTCAGAGACAATAGAATTAGGCATACCATGAAGCTTGAAGATATTATCCATGAATATTTGAGCCACTGTGGAGGCGGTGAATGGGTGTTGAAGAGCACAAAAATGAACATATTTGGAGAGACGATCTAAGACCCCCATGATCACTGACTTATTTACCAATTTAGGTAATCCCACAATGAAATCCATAGAAATATCTCGCTAAATAATAGGGGGAATTAAAAGAGGTTGGAGTGTTCCCAGAGCTTTGACAATTTCTCCCTTGTTGCATTGCCATACCTCACATTCAGCCACAAAGGTGTGGACATCATGTTTCATACCATCCCAGAAAAATAATGTTTCACCCATTCATAGATTTTGGTAAACCCTGAATGCCCGGCTGTGGGTGAGGCATGAAGTTCAGAAAGAAATGTTGATTTAAGTTTTGATTTTTTGCATAAATACACATGAATTTTGTAGTGAATCTCTTCATTGTGCCAAGAGTAGCCTGGAGAAACTGAAGAATTTTGTTACAATTGGTGGAGCATGCTAGAAATTTTGGGGTCTTTCAGCCATTCTTGATGAACATATTGGAGCCAATATGGTACAATGAAGGAGAGGGAAAAAAGGTACTCGTCTTCTTCATATTTACGGGAAAGAGCTTCGGCCACTACATTTTCCTTTCCCTTCTTGTAAATGATCTCATAATCATATCCAAATAGCCTGGTCACCCATTTTTTTTGTGCCAATGGTGAAATTCGTTGTTCTAGGAAATACTTGAGACTTTGTGTAATGTCCCCCACCTCTTAGAGAGGTGATGAGGAGACTCAGTGGCCTGGGAACCCCCACTAGGTCATAGTCTCACACTGAGGGGGGAAAAGTCAAGAAGTTAAAAGTTATATTTTTAAGTTGACTTAAGAAAGGAAAAGGATAAAGGAGTAAAAGATAACTCAACAGAAAAATAGAAGATTAACCCTGGGAGTTAACCTAACTCAACAGAGAATTAGAAGGAAAAGTATAAGTAAGAGGCTGGGGTGCACCTATTATTCATTCTGGTTTTGGATTAGAATTTTCTATTGCTCTTGAGCATTCAGTTTGGGGGTTTGCTGTACAAACCCTTGTGAGCAACTCAGTGGTGAAATATCCACTCACCTTGTTCCGCAGCTTGGTCTCGGGAATGAAAGACTCCTCCACACCATTCTAGTCTCAGCCCATCTCCATCTAGTGCTTCAGAAGGGGAAGGACCATCATTTTGAGGGATTTTCTGGAGGGTTATCATCATTCTACATTTGTCTGCAGATTGGGACGTCTTGGAGCCATAGGGGACATCCTGTAATTCAGTAAAACTCAGATCTAGGGAGATCTGCTTGAGTTCTGAGTCTGAAACTTCTCCCACGGGATTCTCATAACCCGATCTATATTCTTGGAGAGTTTCAGAGCATTTGGAGGCCTCCTTCATCAGGGCCGAACCAGCTAGGGTTTCTGTCATCCAGTGGGGCACCCCATTCAGTGGGAAATTCAGATCTACGGAGATTGAGAGGGATCTTGGAGATTCAGGCACCTGGGTTATTCTTACCATCGCCCGATATATATTCTTGGAGAGTTTCAGAGCATTTGGTGGCCTCCTTCATTAGGGCCAAACCAGCTAGGGTTTCAGTCATCCAGTGGGGCACCCCATTCAGTGGGAAATTCAGATCTACAGAGATTGAGAGGGAACTTGGAGATTCAGGCACCTGGGTTATTCTTACCATCACTCGATTTATCGATTGGCATATTTCTTAGGGTGATTGGAGACTTTTGGCAGCAGGGCTGAGTTATTGAGGGTTTCAGCCTTCTATTGGAGCGTGGCATTCTTCAGCTGGAGAGTTTGGCATTCAGATCTTCTTGTATTGAACTTCATTTCTTATTCAGCCTTTGGAGGCATTATTTTGTATTAGTGGGAGAATTTTGTAGCAGCTCATATCTATTGCTTGTACGGCCATTTGAGGTTTATGCCAGATCGACCATCTATTGTATTGATCTTACATTGCTCATAATAAAAAGGTCAGATATTTGCTTGTGCTTCTACATCTTGAATATATTGTGATCTCCATGTGTTGATGAATCTTGTATGCACTTAATAACTCAATAAATTAGTAGTAGTTAGTGATTCCAAGAAAGAATTTGGCTTGGGATCATTACACTTTGATGATCAATTTTGATTTAGAAGCGTTGACCCAATAAATAAGGATTCCAGAGATCCACATCATGAAGAATAACTAAAATTTCATTTTCATAAATGGATTGGCCCAAATGTCGCTATGAAATTTGTTTTCTAGTGAATGCCAAAGGCCTACCATCTTTCATGAGGACGACCCCAATTCCTTTCCCGAAAGCATCACATTCCAATACGAATGTCTTCGTGAAGTATGGAAGTGTTAGGACAGGGGTCGAGCACATAACATATTTCAAGGCTTGGAAGGCATTATCCGCAACTGAAGTCCAAGTGAAAGAATTCTTTTTAAGGAGATAAGTGAGAGGAGCTGCAATTTTTCCATAATTCCAAACAAACTTCCTATAATAGCTCATTAAACCCATAAAACCATGCAATATCTAAAGAGTTTTAGGGTGACGCCAATCCTGCATAGATTCAATTTTCTTAGGATCCACTCGGACACCATCCTTGCCGATAATATGACCTAGGTATTCCAATTCTAAGGCACCAAAGGCACATTTATATTGTTTGAGGAAAATTTGGTGCTTAGAGAGTAGATGGAGAACTTGATTCACATGGGAGAGATGGGATGGCCAAGTTTTACTATAGATGAGAATATGATAAAAAAAAACTAAGACAAAATGATGGAGAAAATGATGGAAGACACGATTCATGAGAATTTGGAAAGTGGAAGGCTCATTACACAATCCAAAGGGCATTACCAAGAATTCATAATGACCCTCATGAGTTTGAAATGCAGTCTTGGGAATGTATTCTTATTTCATACGGATCTGGTGGTAGTGAGAACATATATCCAGTTTGGTGAAGTACTGAGCACCACTCAATTCATCCAAGAGGTCATCAATGACATGAATGGGAAATTTGTCTTTGATTGTGAGTTTTTTGAGGTTGCGAAAATTAGGACACATGCGCCAAGTACCTTCTTTCTTGTGTACCATGACCACAATGAAATAATAGGGGCTAGTACTAGGACGGATAACACCTCCTTTTAGAAATTCATGAACAATTTTATCAATTTAATTCTTCTGGGAAAATGGATGAAAATAAGGCCGAACATTGGGAGGAAGACTGCCCAACATGAGAGGGATGGAATGATCATGGACTCCACAGGAAGGGGGAATTTCTTTGGGAGTGGTAGAAACAAATTGGTGGCGGGAGAGGATATATGATCCAGGTGGATATTGGTGGCCACCCACCTTTTCCAACTGGCTCAAAACAACTTTCTGGCAATTTACTATTTTTAGTAGGTTTTAACTTCCGGGGCCATTTTGAGGGCCTAAATGAAGGTTTTTCGATATCGAGGATCTCAATGATATCCATAGGAATGATTGAGCCCCCAAAATGAATCTCCTCGACGATACCTTTCCAACGAGATATTATACACCTAAAACGAAGATCGTATGCAAAAGTTACGACCCCGAGAAGTTGATGTACCAACTTACCCAAACGGGGCCCACATGACTTTTGGCGCTTCATCTCATAGGGTTAGGTTTTTGGATGTCTAGGGTTTTTGGCATTCCTGTTTATTGTAAAAATTCCTCTAGAGCCTCATTGTAATCATCTTCTTGCGAATGCGAGTAGCCGTCACATCTCTTCTTAGAGATAAGCTGCCACCATTCTAGCGAGTCTTTCACTCTGTATCTTTACAGTCTCTGTACATTTATTTCATTAATAGAAATCATGTATTACTGTATATCTGTGTTTATGGTTTCATCTCTGATACATTTATGTTATCTTATTGAATATCTGCGATATCTCTATGCATTTCTTTATTATATCTCCACTCACATTTCGTGCCAAAAATAATCCGGATCAGTGGTATCAGAGCAGGCTGCTCTTGATTGTTTTTTCAGTGCATGTCCCCGACGAGGTCCAAGTATAGAAAGTTGGGTCTCGAGCTTGTCTCTCTTGAAGACCATCGCTCTTGTACACCCAAGAAATCCTCAATGGCGGAAGAAAAGAAAAACGACGGAGCAGATGATCCTATCAATCTGTTGCTTGAGCAAGCTCTCACGCGGACAGAGGGACGAAATGATGGAGAATTTTTCCCACATCCTTAAACGCCTGCCGATAGCATCAGGCACATCTTCATCAAGCGGCCACTTTGGAGGCACCTCAACTTTCAAGGTACAATTTAATTTTGATATTCTTGTATTTGAAGGACAGATAGATGTAGAAGCCCTAGAAAAATGGTTAACTTTGCTAGAAGGTTATTTCTTTGTTCACAATTTTTCTGACAAAGAAAAGATCACCTTCGCACTCCTTAAAGCTCTCCCTCATGTCAAACATTGGTGGGAAACTTACTAGGAGCAAATTTCCATAGAGGAGTCTGGAATATATGGGGTCGATCCCACTTGGGATTTTTTTGTGGACGCAGTAAAGGAATAGTATTACCCTGTTGGAAACTATGAGGACCAGTACATGAGATGGAAAACACTGCGGCAAGAGAGGGGCCAAGCAGTTCTGGAGTTCACCAATGCCTTCCATACCTTACGCACCAAGCTGGGTATCAAAGACTCCGAGCGAAATTTGGTTCTGAAATACCGTGGGGCTCTACACTGATACATCTAGACTAAAATGGATTTTCTGGACATCTCATCACTCGGTGCTGCTTATCGATATGCTGTTAAAATTGAGAAGAAATTTAAGCACCAAAACAAATGGGAGTTCGGGTCTGCAAATCCGCAACAACCAAAGTATGAAAAAGACGGCCCTAACAAACAGTCTTCCGAAAACTAGTTCAAGACACAGGAAAAGAAGGGTCACGGGAAGACAAAGAAGGACATCGGAAAATGGTGTGAGTTCCACAAAATCCCCTGGCACAACACCGATGAATGTCGCTCAAAATAGTCATCGGTGGCTGAGATCAAAGACAAAGAGCTGAACCCTGGTTCAGAATCTGATTCTGAAAACAATGGTAAAGGACAAATCATTGACGCGAACCTCACTGCTATTGTTTCGACCGCAACAATTCAACCAGAAGAACCAACATATCCTGAAGAGGGGGAGTGCCATTTCATTCACAGATGTGGGTGAAGGGGAACCCGCTGCATTTTATTGTTGATAGCGGAAGCCAGGAGAACCTCATCTCAGCAGAGGTTGTCAAACAGTTGGGATTGTCGACAACACCACACCGGTAGCCATACAACATCGGGTGGCTTTGCCAAGGACGAGATCTTTGTGTCAACCAACACTGTCGATTATCATACGGTATCCAACCCTTCAAGGATGAGGTATTATGTGATGTTGCCCCACTGGATGTCTTTGATGTGCTCTTGGGCCAACCATATATGTGGAGACGCCATGTTTTTTATGACTCTCGACCCCGTAGTGTCATTGTTACTCTGGGGGGTCATCTCTAGAGAATACCAGAGGTAGTTCCGACTACTGTTCCACCTAAAAAGTGTCGCAAGGTAGTATCTCATACTGCAAAATTTAGCTTCTTCACAATCTGTTCAAAAGGAGAACAAAAGGACACTGTAACCACTACAACCTTGCCCCAAGCACCTTCTATCCAACAGAAGAAGGTCGACAAGGTTGCAACAAAGCACAAATATTCCTTTTGCACACCATCCTCTCATGTATCTCAACTTGTTGAATAGCCTCAACAGGTTCGTGATAGACTTCTACAAACTGAGCAGCGCGACGTCTCCAACAAGACAAGCAACTCACCAAGATGAAGATTCAACAAATGCTTTTTCCTCTCCCCCGGGAACTCAACGCAATGGATATCATTTATTCGTAAGGAGGGAGGATTGATCCAGGTGGATATCGGTGGCCACCCACCTTTTCCAACTGGCTCAAAACAACTTTCTGACAATTTTGGCAATTTACTATTTTTAGCAGGTTTTAACATCCGGGGCCATTTTGAGGGCCTAAATGAAGATTTTTCGAGATTGAGGTTATCAATAATAAATGAAGGCATGATTGAGCCCCCAAAATGAATCTCCTCGAAGATACCTTTCCAATGAGCTATTATACGCCTAAAACGAAGATCGTATGCAAAAGTTACGACCCCGGGGAGTTGATGTACCAACTTACCCAAACGGGGATCACATACCTTTTGGCGCTTCATCTCCTAGGGTTAGGTTTTTGGATGTCTAGGGTTTTTGGCATTCCTTTTTATTGTAAAAAGGCCTCCAGAGCCTCATTGTAATCATCTTCTTGCGAATGTGAGTAGCCGTCACATCTCTTCTTAGAGATAAGCTGCCACCATTCTAGCGAGTCTTTCACTCTGTATCTTTATAGTCTCTATACATTTATTTCATTAATAGAAATCATGTATTACTGTATATCTGTGTTTATGGTTTCATCTCTGATACATTTATGTTATCTTATTGAATATCTGCGATATCTCTGTGCATTTCTTTATTATATCTTTGCTCGCATTTCGTGCCGAAAATAATCCAGATCAATATATTGGAGGTCAGTTTGCACATAAGGTGTCTCAACATCATGAATGAAGTGGAGTTGGGCTATAATGCCCGAATTACCTTTTTTGAGGATCTTTTCCATGCGATGGGAATTGATGATCTGAGGAGAGCCTGTTGTGATGCCTTGGAACCTATATTGTTGTCCCTCTTATTGGAATTGCATGGTTAAGTCCTTAAAATCCATGAGAATTGGGTCTAGAGTGCATAACCATTCGACACCAAGAACAATGTCACAACCACCCATGTCTATATCAAAAATATGGAATTTTAGATGATATTAACCAATTTGGAGTCACACATTTTCACATCGTCCCCCAAATTTCATGGAACCGCCATTGGCAATCATGATTTGAAAATTATTGACGACACGGATGTAACAATTGAATTCTTGGGAAATTCAGCGATGAACAAAATTATGGGTTCTACCACTTTCCACAAGGATGACGACTTTCCTATTTTTGATGTAACTAATTAATTTGAGAGTTTGGGGAGAAGAGAAGTCAGTGAGGGAATTAAGTGAAATCACCAGGTCAACGTCTGGTGGATCAGAGGGTGGGGTCAGATCATATGGAGGTGGTAGTTCCTCCACAGGTGGAACAACAACATATTCTTCAGAAATATCCTCAATCACAACCATAAAAATATTATGTTCCTTACACTTGTGCCCAAGAAAATATTTGTCTTCAAAATTATAACAAAGACCCTTGAGTTGACATTCAACCATTTCAACCCTAGTTAATTTCTGGATCTTGAGGGGAGTTGTAGGAGGGGCATAATTGGTGGGTTTAGGGAAAGGAGGAAAGGAGGGTTTGCGGATCTAGGAGGATACACTCTGTTGTTATTCCTTGGCTCACTGAGTAGCTTCCAACCAAGTCTAAGGGTGTTCCATGAGAACATGGGCACACATTTCATCTTTGAGGCCATTGATAAGGCATTCCCTAAAGAAATCATAGGACATGCCCTCCATTCTGAAATCCAAGTGCTCAAATGCGACAATAAATTCTTCCACTGCCCCAGACTTCTTTACCTTGGTCAAATGCCCTAAATGGTGGGTTTCAAAGTCAAAGCGGTCATAAATTTTGGCCACAAATTGTGTCCAAGAAACACACCCTTGGCATTCCTTTTTTCGCCATTGCCACCATTTCCATCATTCCGGATCCATATGTAGGAAACCATAACGAAGCTTGGCTAAATAATCAGTAATGCCATGCAAAGAGAAATAATGTTCCATTTGGGTGACCCATCCTGTGGGATCCCATCCATCAAATTTGTTCACCTCAATTCTGGGAGGGCGGAGGTCTCGAGAAATGTGGGTAGTATGAGGACCTTGGTAATGGGAAGAATCATGGTCATCCTGATAAGATGGTTTTTCATAAGAGGAAGGGTTCTGGGAATGGCCCATGAAGTGTTCAAAGGTGGCTTTAAGGTCTCTAAGATCTTTGATGTAGGCACATTGGTCCTAGAGGACCTGAATAGATGAATTGATTGAGCTAAGGTTGTCATTAATATTCTTGATGTCTTTCTTGTTCTGGTGGGTGTCAGCAATCAAGGTATTGAGTTCTTGGGCTCGTGTGGTGGCCATTTGGAAAAATGGGCAAGAAAATGGTATAGGGGAAACACAAGACGTTTGGAGGGGTGGGTGGGACCACTGAGAAGAAGGGTGTGAAATGATAGGTACCACTGCGATCAGGGAGAAAAGGGAGATCCAATGGGATAGGGGCCAAATAAGGGTGTTAGAGAAGGGCCAGGTCCACACAAAAAAATTGTGCTAAAAATGATAGGTATCATTGGAATCGGGGCGAAGAGAGGAACCAAGTGGGATAGGTCCCAAATAAGTGTGTCGGGGGGACCACTATAGTCTATTTTTTTTCTCTCGCGGAGTTATACTCCGACCTGAATAATAATGTAGTGATGAAATGCCCAAATGCTTAACATGAAGAAATGTATAGGAATTTCACAACCATAATGCATAAGGCACAATTGTGCGACAATAGATCTTGTCTATTCTGTTTTTGTTTCCGTCCCCAGGGGTAGGATATTCAGGGTTTCTACAAAAAAGGGTTTGCCTTGGGCTATAACTCTTTGATACACATGTGAGTTCCAACAGTAGTACTCGACCCAATATCTCAGGGCACCAACTAAGGAGGCTAGACCATGCCCTTAGTCATACTACCTGACTACCAAGGTACTAGAGAGTATCTTCCTGAGTGTTGTTCTCGGTGGCACTATAGCAGTCAGGTGGTCGATCGATTTATCTATGGAGGGATTCATGATATCTAGGTTGATCTGTATACAGGTGTTGTCTTATGTGTTACCACTCAAAGGGGTACCAACAAGGGTTACAAGGGTGGCCAACAGATGTGCGCTTAAAAACCACTTGTAGTTCCCATGTTTATGCTTCCTCGACTGCGGATTTATGCATTGAACGATAGATCTCTGTAGCTTTAAGACGTCGAAATACATCTCTACCTTGCAAAAAATTAACCCACAATTTTCTGCCAAGGAAGGTGCTCTGATACCACTTGTAGTATTCTAGATATAAAATAGTATGTAGAACATAAATATTTTAGCATAGAAATGGAAGAGAAACAATGATATAACCAGAAAAATACTAGAATAATACTAGAATAACACTAGAAAGAGCACCTTGATTAATGATAGCAATGTTCACTTTCCTCTTCGAGGGGGCAACCTCCACCAAAGAAGAGATTTATTACAATAATCTCCAAGACAATATTTCTCATACCCTCTACTCCTATTTATACTAAATCTATCTATACAAAAGAACAATCTAGAGGAAGATCCTTCTAGAAGCAAAATCTTCTATTAGGTCTTCTTACATTTGACTTATTCTTCCTTATTGATAGGCCTTATTAATATTGGCCTTTATTCCATGGAATTATATTATTCTACCTGCTTTAGGGGTTAGGGAGGTTAGATCCCTAACACATATCCTGTAGTAGATTTCCAATCATTAGGGTCATCAACTAAGTCAGAATTTATAAAATAATCCAACATAGGAGATGTCCATAGACTATAATATACCAAATTGAACTATACCGTAGATATACCAAAGTATCCTATGTGTTTATTTCCAATGGTTTTTGTGAGTTTATTGCATGCACTAAGCTATGAGACAAACAACAACAACAACAATGATGTGAATGCAAGATTTAAATGCAAAAGGATAACATCTAACAATAGATATAAAGTGACATCCACTTTGAGGTAGGTTTAGGCGGTAAAATGTGTAACTCCACACTTGAAGTGAGACGGGGTTCATTTACAATCATCCATGTGGAAGCAACGATGAATGTCTCATGCATGGTTAGGTTGGGAAAGATAAATGGGTGAGGTGCAAGTGGAAAAAAGTATAAATCCATATTGGAAGGGAGATGGGTTTTTTCTACAATCATCCACGTGGAAGCAAAAATGAATGTCACATGTATGCTTAGGTTGGGAAAGATAAATGGGTGAGGTTCAAGTGGCATGAATTAAAAATCAATATTGGAAGGGAGATGGAGTTAATT
Organism: Picea engelmannii; assembly: GCA_009831015.1. Classification (NCBI taxonomy): domain Eukaryota; kingdom Viridiplantae; phylum Streptophyta; class Pinopsida; order Pinales; family Pinaceae; genus Picea; species Picea engelmannii. Next base: position 1,844,112 of record ML779789.1, read on the forward strand.
TACGATCTTCCATATGAAAACGATAAACGCAAGTGGCCAAAGTATATACTGTCAGAATTATTCTAATGTTGGATTTCACATGGTTTAGAAGTTTAGTGTCACTACTAGACTATGAGTATAAGATCATTAACATAAAGTACATGTATAAGAATATGGTCACCTACTTTCTTGGTATAAAACTTAGGGTCAAAATGGAATCTAGAAAAGCTAGAGTCAAGAAGGAACTGGGCCACTTTTTTATACGAGACTTGAGGAGCTTGCTTGAGGCCATAGAGGGATATCTTGAGGTGGAAGAATAATAGAGTCACTGTAAACAAATCCAATTTTTATCTGATATAAACTTCTTCTTACAAATCCCCGTGAAATAAGGTGGATTTGGCATCCATTTGATAGAATTATCATCTATATGAGGCAACAAGGGCAAGGACAAGCATAATGGAATTCATTTTGGCAACTAGGGTAAATATTTTTTTATATTCAATGTGTTCTAGTTGTGAAAAACATTTGGCAACTAATTAGGACTTCTACTTGCCAAAACTACCATTTGCAACATACTTAGTATTGTAAACTCATTTTCATTTGACAAGTTCTTCATTTTGGAAGAGAGACTAGATCTAAAGTATCCTTCATATTTAAGAAATGAAATTATTCATTCATGATAACATCCCAATCTTGATGGCTAGGATATTATTTAAATGTTTCTATATGTGGAGTCTCTGGAACTTGAGCCAAAAGAGAAGACGCTTAGTGGAAATAAGAATGCGTTTGGCATTGATCAGAAGGATCATCTACTATATTGCTAACTACTTCCCTTGTTGTACAACCATCAAGGAATTTGTGGAGGACTTGTGGAGCCAGTGTAGGTTTAAGGTCAATAGATTCATCTAGAGGACAAGGTTGAGTATGATTTTTTTTTTTTTATCCTCACTATCATTATTTGAAGAAGAAGAATGACCAATAATTGAAGAAGAAGGATTAGAAAAAGAAGAAAAAGACGATATAGGAGTAAAAGGAGATGATAAATGTGTCGAATATGGCTTGCAAGACAAGTATGGAACATACATCAAATCAATCACACAAGTCAAGAGGCCTTGATCATACATACTATCTCTTCTAAAAATGGTTTTTGTTGTATTAGGTACAAGAAGTCGATAACATTTTACATCCTCTAAATAACCAATAAAATTGCACTTCTCACTTGTAGGCTATAACACTTTCATTTTCTCATCATGAATGTGTGCCTATGCTTCATTTTCAAACACATGAAAGTGGATTACATTTGGGTTTATGTTGCTCCATGATTTTTCAAGCGTTATATTTTTTAAAGCCTTAGTGGGAGTGCAATTAACTATGTGATTTTTACAATTAGTGGAAAATAATTTTCCTACTACTGAGATTATATGTTACTGATATTTAAAGGTATTCCAGAATTAAAATACAAATAGTTGGAGACATCTCAACATTCTTTGTCTTCGTGTTAGCATGAAAACATGAGAGTTTCCACTCTCACAACCATTTCCAAAGTGCTTGAACCAATGAATGAATGAAGGAATATATATATATATATATATATATATATATATATTCGATGATGATGATGATGATGATGATTAACATCCACTGAGACCAATTTGTCTATCATACCTTAAGAAGGTAAGAAATTACTTGAATTTCTTTAAAATTGTATCTCTATGTTAAAAAAACATTGAGAGAAGTGTTTCAATATCACCATAGTTTTGATGGCTTAGGAGGTTAGGAAGGTCCGTAATGTGGCAAATATTTTTAAATTGGGATATAATATGGGTATAGGCAGGGAAATCCAATAGGAAGTGTTTTTCATCTTCTACACACTTAGTGTCACAAGTGTGACATATTCTCGCATCCCATGGTGTTTTGGGAGTTTTCCAATGCCCGGTTTCACTATGTAGCTCATGAGAGTTTGTTCTTATTTTAGGAATGTTGATTTTCTTCTTTGCACTTTTCAAAACTAAGAGGTAACGTTGATCTTCTAAATTAGGGTTGACCACCTACTTGTAGTATCTTAATTTCCTTTTTTCCATTAATTCTTTATCACACCACATATTCTCCTTAAATTTAGAAGTGATAACATTTGTAATATTATCAATATTCTACATGATGTTTTCTTCTTGTATGCCCCAATGATTTAGCCAAGATTTGGCATCTTTATGCCATCCCTACTCGAGTCACTAGTAGTTTTGGCTAGAGTTTGAAGAAATTTTGGGGATCCTCTTTTAATCCATGTTGTTTATCATGTTCTTGTATGTTAGGTATCTAATCATAGAAATGCTCTCAATGGGGGGTAGGCTTGCTTATATGAGGAGGATAGGATATGGTGTATTTCCCTTAATTTTGAGATTATAAGACATAAAATTCTTTTGGACTTGTTCTATCTTTCTCCAGGATTCTCTAGATATACTGCAACTCCAAACTTCACATCCATATATAAGATAACTAGAGTGATGAGAGTGTGAAAGAGGATTTTATTTTTATCACAAAGCCAAAGGTATGCTAATTTACATTTGTTTTCGAGCCCATAATAAGTTTTCCACCCTCAATTTATCCTTTTTTCAATGCTATAGTTCCAATTGAGCTTGTGGTGGATATTGATTCTAAGATACATGTATGAAAGCACTTCCTCCAAGCTATTATTTTCATAAACACAAGTATCTTAGGTGATCCTTCTAGATTTAATTATCATAACCTTTGTTTTGCCAGTGTTCAGAGTCATGCCCATGCTAGAGCAGAAGCCCTTGAGGGTTATTAGCTGCTTACCTAGATCATAGGGACTCTTCGCCATAAGAACAATATCATCAGCGTAAGAACAATATGCATGCATCATGGATACTTCTTACATTATTATTCATGAGACTAAGTGCACTTTTTTATTCTTGGCCCATTGTTTTTAGGAAAGATTCATTAGTTTACAACTTGATAAGTACGACCAATGTGCCACAAACTTCATGGGTTGTATTGGTGATTCTTTCTTTTGCAATTATGAAAGCTTAGTATTACAGAGAAAGAGTTGTACATGTAGGTCGCGTTAGAGACATTGATCACAATGAAGAAAACATTGTCAATGAATAGATTTAAGTTAGGCCCCTTAAATACCCATGCAATTTGAGTCTAAGGTCATGCCCTAAGGATGAGATTTTCCATCACAACTGCACTTTTGGGCTTCATTCTCAACACCACATTCCACCTTATGGCTTCTTAATTTCTCCTACATTTCCATCCCCATTCACTTTGGAATTCCCATTCGACCATTCCCAAGGTATGATAGTTACTACACTAGAAAAATGATTGGGGAAGTCAAAATGTTTCAAAGAGATGGTTTCTCCTTGCCCTACTCCAATCAAGTCAATTTAATGAAGGATGGGAGCATCATAACCCCACACATGCCAACCAACTCCCTCTGTCATTTTCCATGCATTAGATTGAAGGGAGTGTTGGCACTGCATCCCCTCAATTATGAAGGGACATAACCTTTCTTCCAATCTTTCATCCCATTCTCTTTGTGACTCTCACCACTTTGTTTCAATAGAGCCTTGACTTTAAATTTTACCATAACCTAGACTTATTCATGTTGCCTCTACTATCTAGTTGAAGAGCCCTAGTCTTTGAGATGTTCACAATAGGGTGAAGAATTGCAAGGGTAAATGTGAAGAAGCTTGATAGACTACCCCATGCGAGTTTCATCATCATCATTTGCAAACAAAATCTAGACACCTTAGGATGAAGAAGCAAACTCATAGCAATATTGTGACATGGAACACCAAGCTGGGAAGGATAGCATTCGAATGGATCTTTCACACTTCCAACAATTAGTAACAAGGCACGTCTTAACATTCAAGGTGCTTATTTGAGAAAATGAATTCACTGAAGCTTTGAGTGGGCTCTCTTCGACTAGCACCCAACCACAAATGGACCCCTTAGCAATGGAAAAATATACAACCCCAACCACTCTAGGTGCACCAAAATCGATAGCCAATGCCTACGTGGAACTTTAATTCTCTAAGATTTTTAAAATGTTTATATGTTTTTTCATTTTTATTCATATTAAAATAATGTTATAGGCAACATAGCTATGGAATTTTGAGCAAGGACCCATGGTTTGTAATGTTAATATGTACTAAACTAGAGTTTTTAGAAAACTATGTGATAACAGAGTTTGAACTGACACAACTGAAACCGATGACAACCGATATCTTGACTGTTCATTTTGAAGTTGTAAACATGATTTTGAATTTAAAAAAAACATCAGTATAAATGTTTTGATACAAAAAAATTCCACTCGTGATTCAATAGTCATCCAAGCGCAGCAAAATCTGGCAAAACTTTTGGAGCTGGCCATGAGTGAAAAGGTCGCTAGCTCGAAACTCACCCCGTGTTGCAGCGGGATAATATCCAGTCGTTGAGATATCAGAACATGGGTATTCCTCCACATTCTTGTAATTAATGATTATTCCAAAGTTTCAGAACTCTGTGGGTAGGTGATGATGCTCATGTGTTGCTTTGGAAACGAGTAACAGTGAAATGCAGGGGTGTTATCTTGTTGACTAATAAATCTGTTTTGTTGAATTAGAAAAACTAATTTTTAAATGTAAAAACATTTGTTATTTATTAATATATCACTTCATTCATCACAAATCTTAATTGTAAAAAGTTATATAAAATAATCTAAATAAGATGAGTTTAAGAAGTCAGTGGATGTAAAGTAAAAAGGAAAGAAATTAAAGTATCTTACTAACATTCTTATAAAATAATTTAGTTTATTAAACATGTTTTCTTGATTTAGGAAAACTAAGTTATAGAAGTCAACCTTTTACAAATTTATATAAAATAATCTAAATAACACGAGTTTAAGGAGTCTACGTAAAGTACAAAGGTAAATGGGATAAAGTATCTTACTTACATTTTTATAAAATAATTTAGTTTATTAAACATGTTTTCTTGACTGAGGAAAACTAAGGTTTAAAAGTCAACTTTTTATAAATTTATATAAAATAATCTAAATAACACGAGTTTAAGAAGTAAGTATAAAGTACAAGAATAAAGTATCTTACTTACATTCTTATAAAATAATTTAATTTATTAAACATGTTTTCTTGATTGAGGAAAACTAAAGTTTAAAAGTCAATCTTTTATAAATTTATATAAAATAATCTAAATAACACGAGTTCGAGTTTAAGAAGTAAGTATAAAGTACAGTATCTTACTAACATTCTTATAAAATAATTTAGTTTATTAAACATGCTTTGTTTATTTAGGAAAACTAAGTTTTAAAATTCAAATATTAATATATTGGTTTATTCACCACAAATTTAATTATATACTTTTTAACTCAACAAAAGTATGGTGATCTTGGAAAGCTTCTCTTAATGCTTTTCGAGCACAAAAACAAAATTCTAAAGAATCACAAGTAATCACTTACCCTCTTAAGACCCGATAGACCTATTAGGTCTTAGTGGACATTAATCACCATCATCATCATAATTTTATATAAAATAATTTAAATAACATGAGTTTGGAGAGTGTGTGCACGTAAAGTAATAAGAAAAAAGATAAAATATTTTATTAACACCAGTAAATTAAATTTTAACAATTAATTTTTTATTATTAATATATCAATTTATTGTATCACAAATTTAATTGTATAATTTTATATAAAATAAAATAATCTAAATCACACAAGTTTGGGAATGTGTGTACCTAAGACAAAATATTATATATATAATTTTTTTTCACAAAGAAAAAAGACTTATGTTAAAAAAATATAATAAGGTCTTTTACACATGATCTTTTTAGCACTTACAATGCTATCCTAGATAAAAAGTGTAGTTCTTGACAAAAAAATACACACCGAAAATGCCTCCTGTCACTGTAGAAACAACATCTTAAAATGCACAGTCCTCATTACATATTACATCCAGCTAAATGACATTAATTGTTACAATATACAAGCTTTAAAAACAACAACCCAAAGTCTTCCCTGGATCAATCCTCTAACAGTTTAATCTTTCAAAAGAGTCTAAATGACCTTCCAAAACCTTTGCAAAAAAGATACCATCATCTACCAAATGAAGAGCATCCTTTGAAAGTTGAAAAAAAACCTGATTATATTCTCTATAAATATGTTTGGCTTCAATTTGATGAAAACTCCCTCTCAGAAGTCTAATTTTTTCCATCCACGACTGCAGAGAGATTACCTGTAAGTTACCATCATTAGAAAACCAATCGATAACAATCTTTGAGTCTCCTACCAGATATAGCCTTTTAATCTTTTTATATTTTGCAAAAAAAAACAAACACCATAAAGCAAGGAGTTATGCCCTAGTCTTTGCCCCCCCGCCACAATGCATTTTTAATCTGAAACTACCCAACACTAGGAACTTAAAAAAAGCACCTACCCCACATTTTAATCCTTTATCTTGTGAGACACCATCAAAGAAACCTACAACCAAATTCCAATCCATAAAGGGTGGTCTATCTATCCTTCTAGTCTTTCTACCATGTGTAACATTTAATGCACCCAAATCCTGTAGGATACATCTTAAAAATATGACCAAATTTGTGGGGAAATCTTCAAATATGACCAAATTCCCGTGTTTCCACACCTCCCAGCATATGAAGCAAGGAATTTCATTACCAATGTCCTTCTTTTCAAACAAATTTTGAAAACAATCTGCCAACTCGAACCCTTCCCAAGAACAAACTATTTTTAATTCTTTTGAGATTAACTGCTAGGCATCCTTAATGAATCGACAATCCACAAATAGGTGTAGTATTGTCTCCTCATTAATCCCACACAAAACACATCTACTTGGCTCATTAAAACCTCCTTTTTTCAAAATTTCCCAAGTAAGGGTTCTCTTCTCCATCAATAGCCAAACAAACAATTTAAATGTTAAGGGAAGCTGCCAATTCCACAAATCAACATACCAAAAGAAGGGTTCCACATCCCATAACTCCAACATTTGAACTTTATAGGCCAGTTTTGCATTAACCTGACCCCTTTTTGTGTCCCAAGACCACAAGAGTGTATCTTTATTTTTATTTAGTACAATACCCTAACCAACCTATCCCTTAACATAATTATTCCACTCTTCTTTTTTATCTCCAACCAACCCTAGTGCCTCAACCTTTTTCCAACTAGTAATGTTTATATCCTCCCCCTCACTAGTCCCAGCTTGTGCTATGAATTCAATCCCTTGGGCCTTCAATTTCAAGATTAGATTCTTAGACAACTTAAAATAATAATGTGATCCCACCAAAGGATCAAAACCAATTCTGATAGCCCTCCCACTCCCAGGCTTCCAAACCAACCAGTCTTTTATAATTGATGAAGACGCTGTAAGTTCTCTCCAAAAATTTGAAGAACCTTACTAGGACAACCTCCCTTGACTGAACCACTCCTCCACTGATTTCTTCTTAATATATATTTTTAATCATCACTTCATGCCAAAGACCAGACAACATAAGACAACGCCATATAATTTTTGCTTCCAAGGCTTTCCCAAAAGAATACATATTTTTTAACCCCCACCCACCAGTCTTTTTTGCTTTTTCTAGATTTTTCCAACTTGCCAGATGCATCCCTTCAATAAAAAAATTCCTGGACCACAAGAAACTAAACATCCTCTTTCCAATACTATTCAATACACTTTTTGGAATCTTTTTCATGGAAAGCCAATAAACAAAAATAGTTTCAAGAACAACATTTACCAGGATCACCCTACCCCCTAAAGACAACCATCTATGGCTCCAACTCATAATTCTTTTATCAAATTTTTTCTCCAGCCAGATCCAATCCAGTCTAGAATAGCAATTTGGTTTAAAAAAAAAACCCAGGTACTTAAAGCCTTCTTCAACTGGTTTAATATCATAGGGAAAGATTGATTTTATCAAAACCAATTCATCTACTTCCCAACCAACTTCTAAAAGAACTGACTTTTGAGTGCTAAAAAGCATTCTTGTCGCTTTACAAAAAAATCTCCAAAACCTCCTTGAATACTTCCCACTCATATAAGAGTCAATTACCAAACAAAATAACATCATCTACAAACATCAGGTGTGTAATGTATATTCCTCTAGCCACATGAATACCTTCAATGTGATTTTCCTTTACCTGTGCCTGAATAGCTCTGCTTAAACCTTCAATGATAAGGAGAAATAGTAAAGGGGATAAAGGGAACCCTTTCCACAATCCCCTTGAACTTTTAAAGAACACAAAAGACTTGCCATTTATCAAAACAACAAAATGTGCAGAGGAAACACAACCTAAAATCTAGTCAGTAGCTTCTAAACTCATACCAATCTGTAATAAAACCAACATTAAGAAGCCCCAGTCTACTCTGTCATAAGCCTTTACCAGATCCAATTTTAGCACCAAATCTTTTAAGTTTTTTACCTTTATACTGTGAAGCACCTCCTGAGCAACAACTACAACATCAATAATTTGTTTGCCTTCAAGGAAATTGAACTGCTCCTTTGAGATTCCAACAGAAAGAGCAGTTTTTATCCTAGCCGTAATGACTTTAGTAATGATCTTGTAAGCCAGGTTACATAATGCAATTGGTCTAAAACCACAAAATGAATCTGGCTTATTAGTCTTAGGAATGAGTGTAATAAAGGTATCATTTACAGCATGGGGAAATATTCCTTGTCTCTTAGACTCTTCCACCATGTCTAATAACTCATTTCCCAGCAAGTCAAAGAAAGATAAGAAATATTCGATAATCCAACCATCCGACCTTGGACTCTTTGACACCTTAAAACCTTTTAGGGTTTTCAATAATTCTTCCAAAGTAACAGGTTCAGCCAATCTAAAACCTTCTTCCTCTGAGAACATTCTCGAGTAGTTTCGTAAAATATCCAGTTGATCTGAAATAACAATATTATTTTGTGCCTTAAACACAATTTGGAAATAGTCCACAACTTCATTATGTAAATGAGGAGATTAGATATTATTGTACCATCCTCCTTGGTAATATCCCATATGGCATTTACCTTCTTCCTAGCACTAGCATAAGCATGACTTTTTTTTGTGTTCCAATCACCTGCAACCAACCAATTAATTCTACTCTTCTGTCACCAGGTTTCCTCCTCCTGTCTTAATAGTAATAATTTCCTTTTTTCTTTTTCCATAACCAATTCCTTTACCGCCTCCAGCTCAAAACCCCCCGGGGACTCAGAATATAAAGATTCCAAATCCAATTCCAGTTGTACCAATTCTTCCTTAGATGCCACCTTTTTCATCCTTTCCCAAACAATCACTAACATCTTTAGTAGTTTAATCTTTTTAACTAAAGAGTCCATCGGATTTAAAACCTTCGTTCCCAATAACCCATTCTAGCTTGATCTAACTGGGGCCACAAGCTCATGATCATCAAGCCAAACAAAATTAAACTTGAAAGGATACTTTACCTGGTCTTTTATTGTTTCCATATGAAGGATCACTCACATGTGATCTGAGATCTTTACATTACACACCCAAGATCTATAATTCAGCCTTGAATCCACTAGCTTCTCATCAATCAGAAACCTATCCAATATTTTATCTATGTAATCCCAACCCCTTCTCACATTCCTCCAAGTAGGGATCATTTTAACCGGTGCCACATCCACCATCCCCCCTTCTTGAAAAAACTAGGAAAAATATAGTTATAGTGGATCCAATCTAGCGCTTCCCCCCCACACTTCCCTACACGACATAGTCAAATTTAGCCCCCCCCCCAAAACAATATTCGGCTCATTAAAGAGCCCTTCCTTTTTAGCTGTCTCCCAAAAAGCCTGTCTCTCTGAATAGGGACCATAATAATTGACTAGCTTCAAGTTTCGATTAAGATCTTTCACTAGACCTTCCAATAAGATTCCTGCAGCAGTCACATAAGCATTGAAATAATATTTATGTGGATTCCATGATGAAAGTAACCCACCAGAAAGTCCACTTGAGTCCACCCCACAAAAAAACTAGTTTGGAAGTAACTTAGGAAAACAACCTATCTATTTTTCTACACTTACCATAGTTTCCTGTATAAAAAGGACATTCGGATTTAGCAACTCTATAAATGTTTTGAGGGCCAAAAAATTATCAGATCCCCCCACACCCCTGACATTTAGACTTGCCACTATCATTTTTTAACCCTCGCTAGGGATTTCTAAGCTCTAAGCACCCTCAGACCTTCCTGCACCCAACCACTAGTAAGCTCTAATGCCTCTTTCTCCTTTACTAAATTCCTCACACTATGAGTTTTTAGTGGGGAAAACTCTTTTTCTAATCCACTAAGAACAAACCCTTTTAACAGATAATTCTCTATTCTTGACCCCCTTCCCCCTTCCTTATTAGGAGACTCCATCCTCCCAGACCTTTCAATAGGTTTTGACATTAGAATATCCCCATCAAAGACCTGCAAGGGTGTCCGAGAAATAACTTCCCGATAAGATGGGATACAATAGATAACGGACTCCTCCACCTCCGAAAAATAGGAGGTTCTCGGCCCCCACCAAAATTAGAAGTCGATGATGAAACCCCTCCCATGGCACACCCCACAACCTGTTCAAAAAGCTGAAAAGAATAAACAAAGGCATCCTCAGGCTTGGATCCTATGTCACTGCAAGTTGTACTCGCAGACACCCTATCCACACTAAGAGGTCTCCTCTCAGCATAAACTAGTTTGACCCCCAAACCAACCCCTGAAAAAATAGGTCGACCCCTCTCATCCTGCCTAGCTTTCACCCACTCAGGTGGTCGCTCCTCCCTATCCACCAAAGGCCCGCTCAAGAGAGGAGGTGAAGACCCACCTCCCCTGGTATGGGATTCCCCTTCCACCAATAACTCCCTCAAACCAACCACATCCTTCCTCCTCGCAAACGAAGGACCTTCCCCATCAAGGTGTCCCCCTCCAACCCCTTCCTCACCCTTCTCATCATCACCTGCCACTTCCCGAGATCCCTGCAAATTCTTCTCCCTCCAAAAATTCCCTACAACCGCTCCTGCACACCCAACCACCCCTAACTCCCCCTTAATAGACTTATCCTAAATTTTTTCTAACACGGAACCCTTACTCCCACCATCGACGTATTCAGATAAAGTGGAATTTAAAAAAGGATCCAGATCAGAAAACTTACCCAGTAATGTAACACTATCTTTGGGCGGTGTAGGAAAGAAGTCACACCAGACTGCATCCGATTTGATCTTCCACTTATCCTTCATCTCTGCTTCACCTTTTCTAGACCCTGGTACTATCACAGGAGCTCTCAAACATTGATGTCAGAGATGACCCGTCCATTTACAGACAACACATCTGAAAGGGACCCTAGATAATCAAGACGTTGTTGATAGGTATAACCACACCAATCGATCTCTATATTGGCAGGAAGCCCATCCTTCATGTCCATTTCCACTAGAATCTTGCCCATCCGTCTGTCAGATCCCGCCACCAAATTCAGATCCACATGAAAAAAATTGCCCAACGCATCTCCGATCACTCTAAAAGCCTCCACATTCCAAAGCACTAAAGGATAGCCTAGTAGAAGCACCCACAAATGGCTGAATCGAATTTTTTCCTTTAACAGATTAAATGTTGTATGCCGACTCTTCAGCATCAAGGTACCCGCCCTCACCACCCACTTCATCTTCAGAATCATCTCCGCATCCCCCCCATCTTAGAATAAGAAACAAAACCAGCCTTTTATAAGCACAAAGGTCTCTGATACATAGCCCAGTACCGGGTGCCAACTCTCCTCCACCCACACAAAAATGTGCCTAGCACCCAAAGCCCCATATCCAAACCTCCCCACTAGGCCCCTCTCTGCTAGACTAGCAGCTGCCTCCATACCTATGTCGCGACCGAGATTTAATTTATTAATCATTTTCTGAGATTACTTTGGTTCATGTGAGGAAACTAAGTTCCAAAAATAAAACCCTTTTTTTCATGTGTGTATAAAATCAACTTTGAAAATGAACCTTTTCTTGCATACCTATTTATTTATCACTAGTTTGAATTATCCATTGATGAACAAAGCCGATCATTAATCTATATGTCCAACAATGCATTTTTTCTTTTATAGTGACACATACCATTAGATTAAATTCAAAAACAAAAATCAGGATTGTCATCATTATTATGTTTTTAAGAATCGTTCAAAGCGATTATTTGTTGTTATGTAAGGGGTTATTGATTGCACTGCAACATAGTTTGATATAGTTTTGAAATAATGTGATTTTTAAAAGGTGTTATGGTTGGTTGGGATTTTGTTAGATATCTGTTTCATGTAATGTATCATAGGGAATGGTGGTTAGCTGAGGTGAGTGTGCATCACTACACTGTAGTGTATTTATTACTTTACTTTCATTTCTCTGTAGTGTTGTCAATGCATTGTATTCATTCCTTTGCTTTGTGTTCTAGGTATTTTGGTGGTTATTGACTTGTGGTGGTTGTTTGCTTGGTGGTTCATATTCCTTGAAGTGGTTATTTGGTTTTTAGTTACAGGGGACATATATCAATTGTCCAAGTGGACTCTTGTCTATGGTACATGTAGTTATTGATTGCAATGGAGGATGGTTTGGTATGTCCTAGGAGTAATTGTATGAAAACATGAATTTTGTTGTGCCTTTTATTGGTTGTGTTTGGTGTTTTTCATCATCTTCTGAGTGTTCTAGTAACTATTCAGCCTGCAATTTATCTAGCTTGTAGTGGATGTTCTAGCATTGGATTGTTTTTCATTTTTCTTATCTAGGTTTTGTGTTGAGCTTCATGTTTAGGGTGTTATAGTGGTAATCACCTAGTGGTGGTTGTTTGCAATACATAAAAACAATTATTCTTTATCATGTTCTTGTGGGGGACATAATGCATCTCCGCAATGTATTTTTCTCTATCGTATAGGTGGATATTTATTGGAATGGACCATGGTTTGACATAGTTTGATAATTACTATCTTCGTGTTCTGGGTATTCTAGTGGTTATTGGCTTGTGGTGGTTTTTTTCCTAGTGGTCTATCTACCTTGTAGTGGTTTTTGATCTCTATCTTATCTTATAGGAGACATATATCAATTACCAAAGTGGATTGATGTCTATGGTATAGGTGGCTATTGATTGAAATGGAGGATGGTTTGGTACAAAGTACGAGTAATTATATGAAAACATTATTTTCATTATGGGTTTTATCTATGCTATGATTTTTTTGGAGGGCGATGATGTGTGCCTCTTGGAATGCATTACTAGACACTGTGGTTGATTGAGGTGAGTGCATTTTCTACTATGCTAGCTTCATGTTCTGGGTGTTTTGGTGGTTATTTGACCTCTTATGTAGTGGGCTTCGATTGGTTATTTTGGATTGTTATGGGTTTTGCTAGTGGTGGTTGTTTTTCCTCCTTTTCTACTTGTTCTGGTGGTTCTTCGGCATTTCACTTGTTTGGAATTTGGTGGTTATTTTGGTATTGGTTTTCTTGTTGTTATAATGTTTTGGGTTTGACCCTTTGTGTCCTATTCTAGGTGTTTGATGATTGTTTGGCTTGTGTTGGTTATTTTGATGTTAGTTTGTCTCTTGTTTTGGTGTTATAGATTTCATCTTTCATCTATCCTGGAGAAATTGCATTATTGGAGATTGAATGTTGTGGATGAGGGTTTAGTTATGGAAGAAACCTAGTTTTTTGTAGTCTTATCATCTTATTGCTTCAAGTCATTATTGTAATTGTGGTAAGCATTTCCAATAATGTTTTCCTTGTCACTTCTTGAAATTTTGGATTCTAATGTTATTTTTCTTATATTTGGTCAATATGTTGACATCCTCTTAGTTTCTGAGGTCCACAAAATCATTGTTGTTCCAAGAAAGTTGTGGCTCGAGAATTTTCTCTTTCTTGCATTACAATTATATTTGAAATGAGATACAGTTGTATATTGTTAGTTAATGTTTGAAAATCACTACTACTATTACTATTGTATTCATGCAACACATGCCATGCTTTCTTTGGAGGGATTCTATAGATGAGGTTTTAGTTATGGGATACACTTGGTGTTTTTTAGTCCTCTTCTCTTATTTCTTCAACCGATCATTGTGTTTGAGGTAAGGATTTTTTATAGTTTAGAATGTATATTGAAAAATATACAATAAAAAGGAAAAACTCGTGTATTTTTTTTAATGGTAATGCAATTCCAAATTTATACTTTGGCACTAGTTCATTGTCAATAATTTTTTCATAGTCACTTGTTCACATTTCTTTGCAAATGAGGGTATAGATTGAAAATATTATCTTGTTTGCTTTAAAATTATGAAAATAATATACACTAGGAAAATCACTAGTTAGTGTTTGGAAAGTTCTATTGAATTTTTTATTATATTCATAGAATCTCTTCATATTGACTTGGCTTCTGAAACATGGGAAGCCAATATTACTTGTATGGTTATCCATATGTTACATGCTTATTTTGCGAGGATTCTATAGATGAGGGATTAGTTGTGTAGGGATCTTCCCTACAAGTGTTAATGGACATTATTGCTACATGTTCTTGTGAGATGCATGTTTGATTCCTTCTAGTGTGCCTTGTATTGGAGACCAAAAGTATTTAATTGTGTATGAATACAATTACATTTCTAAGAGAAAAAAACAAACTAGTTCTATAACATCTATTTAATACTATAAATATTTTTTGTTCTAGGAAAATAAAGGTTGGTGCATTCTAGGCTAGTGTAAAAGTGCAAGCACAACTTGTAAACCTTCCATTGCGAATACAAAAGTCCAACATCAACTTGGAAACCTTCTTATCAAGATTCTATGGAAATTGAATTTTTGTTTACCTTGCTCTTACTTGTTGATAATAGTGCCCATTATGATAGATAATAAGCATCTCGATCACAATTATTGATGGTTGTCAATTCTATGTGGCATTGTGGTATGCATGCATGGTGCCTTGTAGTACAGATAAAAAGTGTTATTTGTACATGAGAAGAATTAACTTTATAAGAGAAGCTAAATTCAAATCCCCTCCACAATATTGCAGACAAATGAATGTAGTGTATTCAATACACTAAAACGGAAAATGTAGAGTAGTGAATATAGTGAAAAGTGGTTAATGCACACTTACCACAACCATCCATTGTGTCTAGGGAAGCATTTGATGTAACATATTTCATTGCACTCCCATCAATCATAGCACAAATAAATCAGTTTATAGAAATCAAGTTTTAATACAATAATTCCCAAGCTATATGAAACCATGGTCCATTGTAATAAATAACTACATATATGAAAAAAACTAATCCCTTGTACTCATTAATCTATACTGACAAGAAAGAACAAGGTAAACACTAATTCAATTTCAAAGGTAATATATGTGTACTTGTGAGATACATGCATGATTCCTTGTAGTGGAAACTAAAAGTGCTATTTGTATAGCAACACAATTTCCTTTCTAATAAAATCACTAGAATTTGTCTTTTTGTTAACATTTCTAGAAAGGAAAAAAATCAATAGGTTGATAGAAGTGTATATGAACCATAGGCCAAATAATCACCAAATAACATAGAATAGGAGGTAAATTTCCAAACCTAAAAGAACCACATTCAACAAAATCTAGAATAACCACCCAAAATGACCACCATAGGCTAGATGAACTAGAAGGGAAATGACCATTATAACTGTAGTATACCTAGGGAGGTAATATGGGGTACCTAGGGAGGTACCCAATGGGAATGTGGTTATGTATTATTATGTATGGAGGCAAACTAAAGCAAATAAGGCCCATGTATTAGAGTGAACAAAACAAAGGCGAGAAGGTTTACTAGAAGGTTCCAACTACTAGAATATTCCTTCTCTGGAATGTTCCTAGGAGAAAGAGAGTATTATATAAAGAAATGAAAAATGTTTGGTCATAACATGAAATCAATCTCATTCACACATGGAACCACACATTTTTACAACACATGTGGTGCCAAAACTGTTGTTGAGAGCTTTTATTGATAGATCTTTTAGAGAACATTTCAGAATGGAAGAAGCAAATTATCAAGAAGATTATACAAAGGAATAGAAGAAAGATGAAGTTACAAATTGATACTACAAGAAGTCATTGAATCCCTATAGGCTTTATTCTTTCCTTCTCATAATATGTCCTTATGCTTGGAGTTGGGATGATCTCTAAACTTTGAGATTAAGATACTTGTCCTCTCTTTATCTACTGATAAAAATTGCCTAGTGCGCCTTATGAATCTTTTGTAGATGTCTTTCCATTAGAAAACCACTTCTTTAATTGAAAACCTCTTCTTGATTCTTGATACCACTTTTTGATTCTTTATATTGCTTCTATATCTAGTAAAAATGAGCCTTTTAACTAAGGTAAATCCTACTAAACATCTTTGAGGGAAATTGATTTTACCCAACCGAGATCATTTATTTTGGATCCTTTGAAACTACTTGATTGGATATAGATATTGGGATATGCACCTTCAGGTTCTGCAGGAGTGAGGTTATTTGCGGGTTGGAAGACTGGCTCAGTCATTCCTCTTAGTTGTAGTCCCCCATTAATGTGGAGTGCTATCGACCATACCTTTGGGTCCTTTGTCTTGTCACTCCTATGGATGAATCAATGAGAATAGGGAGATACCTTACTCTCCTTTGCGTAAATAAGTGAAATTCCCGCACATCAGTGACCATGATGGCTAACTGGTCCCTCCTTGGGGAGAAATGTATGAAAATGGATCACCTTCCATAACACTTATTTCAAAAAAAATTGCTTACTAAGGCTCTAGTGCTAGAAAATTGGTTGTTAGTCCCTTATGTGGCTTTCTCTTATAATATTTTGACACATATCAAGGGAGACTATTGGTGAAGCCAATGATTTTGTCCATGCAATTTTTGAACTTTGAGAGATGATGTCGATACGTGCATATGCGTGGTCAATGATTCCAATCATTCGATGACTATACCTTGTGGTGTGCTGATTTATAATGATAAAAAAATGTGAGGTCGATCTGTCAAATCATGTGGTTATCTAGTTTGTGCGATAACTTCAACTTGCAACATAATCTGTTAAAATCCCACTTTTATCTCATTTAAATGATTTGGAGACATGTCACCTTTATATTGGTAAGGGTTTGAAGTTTGAAAAATGTGTGAAAATTTGGATGGCATCATTGATGACATTAGCAAGGTATGATGGACACATGGTAGACGAGTGTTAGTCTAGGTGTCTACCTATGTGGCGCCTTTGTCAGAACAGGGTGGCACCTCATCAGGCCAAGTGTCTCCCAACCAAAGTGACTCATCAACATTAAAATGCACTGAGGAGCGTACCCTTGCACATGTTTCATTTCAATACTTGGCCATGTATATGTCTAGGTGGAAGTTGAGGTGTCCAGTTTTCTTCCATGTCATCATTCTTGAGTGCTCTGTTGTCATCCAACTGGGAATTAGGTCTAAAACGGTAAGGCAATTTTCCAGGATACTAGAATTGGTATTGCATGCTCAAGCAAGTGGTTTTCCCAAGTCCACGAGCGATGCAAAAATAATCATATATAGTTGTGTGGCATGGAAAAAACCACCCTCGCATCGTTGAGCACCATTAACTAGTGGGCATGTTCATGATGCGATATGCATCATGATTCTTCGATCTTGGGAGTCAATAAGCATTGCATTGTAGACCATTGATCATTTAAATTTGGTAGCACGTGTTGGATTTTTGGATTTATCCCCGAGTATTGGCACTCGGTCATCAATGTATCCCTTCTATTAGCGAGTGATTGCATTTGTATGTGTTTAAGATCCTCTCCAAGATTGTGTCAAACTCTTTCTCTCCATTTTATCTCCTCTATCAATATATTCTCTTTTTCCTTCAAATTTATCACCACTAGATTAATTTTTATTGCAGAGTGGCTCTAATGTAGCTCTCCTTCCTCAATAGAAATCCAAGTCAGGACTGTAACTGTCTAAAATTACTCAATTCCATTGTAAATTTTGACGTTTTACTAACACACCATATGAAATTCTTCACCATAAGGTTGTGCACCACTTGCCTCTCTAATTTCATCCACAATATAGTCAACTCTAAACAAATTTGTCATCATCTAGTCAGCCACAACAACTTGTCTTGATGAAAAAGTCATTGGTGGTTCACTAGAGGTATGAAATGGAATGGACTCTACTGAAATCATGTGTTGTGCTTGTGGTGATGGAGGAGAAACACCAGTGGCATCTATTGTTCTATAATTTGGATTGGCCTTTGATAAAATCCTACATTTTTCCATACCTAATATTTCCTTTTCTTTTCCTTCAATGGGTTTTTCTTTCCTCAAATACTTTCCATCTTGATTACGTAGGATCCCCAAGTTTAAAGGGATTTCCAACAAGAAAAAGACAAAACATTACCTTCCAATTACACAAAAAGCTAAACATTGCCTTCCAATTACAGATGAAGACAAAAAATGCATTCCAATTACACAATAAGACAAAAGATGCCTTCCAATTACACCAAAGGACAAAAAATTCCTTCCAATTACACAACAAGACAAAAAGTTGCCTTCCATTTACACAAAAAGAAAAAAAATTCCTTCCAATTATACAAAAGACAAAAATTTCTTTCCAATTACACAAAAAGACAAAAATTGCCTTCCAATTACAGAAAATCGCCTACCAATTACAGACAGACAAAAAAATTGTCTTCCAATTACACTAAAAAACACAAAATGTTCTTGTTGTTACTGTTTTTCACAGGAGATGTCAAGTAATATACAAACATGAGAGTTTTTTGCATAGATAATGAAGTTAGGCATTGTTCTCTCCTCATTTTTTTTATCCCACAAAAGTGCACACACATTCTAAGAGTTATTAATGCATGGTCCATGTACCTTTAAGGATTGGGAAGGTATGGAGGGAATCATGACAACTGGGGCATGGGGGCCTAGGATTGAAGGTAGTTTGAGGAATATGGAAATGATCGAGGCACTAGGACTGTTGTTCCAAAAAATATTTGAGGTTGTGATGATTGGTTTTAATTTGGTAGCATTGACCAAGCAAGTAAGGACACCAAATATTCACTGCATGCAAAGTAATCAACATTTCTTTTCATAGGTGGATTTTCCCAAGTGTCGCTTAGAAAGTTGTTTAATAGTAAAGGCCAAGGGTCTATCATCTTGCATGAGAATTGCACCAATTCCTTTCCCTGAGGCATCACTCTCCAAAAAAAATGTCTTTCTGAAGTCGAGTAGAGCGAGTACTCAAGTTTTACACATATCCTCTTTAAAATCTTGGAAGGATTGATTGACGACCAGATTCCAATCGAAAGAGTTTTTCTTAAGGAGGGTAGTGAGAGGGCCTACAATTTTTCCATAAATTTGGATGAACTTTCAATAGTATCCAGTTAAACCAAGGAAGCCTCACAAAATTTAAAGAGTGTTAAGGTGGGGCCAATCCTTCATAGCTTTGATTTTATTGGGATCCACTTGGACACCATCCTTATTAACAATATGGCCGAAGTATTATACTTATGAGGCGCTAAAGGAACATTTGAACCTTTTGAGAAAGAGTTGATTCTTAGAAAGTAGGTGTAATACCTGATCCACACGGGAAAGACACACTTGCCAATTTTTACTATAAGTGAGGATGCCATCAAATAAGACAAGGAAAAAATGACGACGAAATGGTCAAAATATGTGATTCATGAGACTTTAGAAAGTGGAGGGTGCATTACACAGGCCAAAGGGAATGACCAAGAACTCAGAATGGCCTGCATGATTACGAAAGGCAATCTTGGGAATATCAACCTCCTTCATGCGAATTTGGTGATATTCAGAATGTAGATCAAGTTTGGTAAATAATTGAGCATCAAATGTTCATTCAAAAGGTCATCAATGATGGGAATGGGGAATTTATATTTGATGGTAATTTTGTTGAGAGCCCAAAAATCTGAGCACATGCACTAAGTACCTTATTTTCTTAGTACAATGATCACAAGAGATGAATAAGGGCTGGTACTAGGGTGAATGACACTCACAACTAAGAATTCTTGAATTTTTTTTCAATCTCATTTTCTGAGCAAATGGGTGGAAATAAGGGAAAATATTGGGTGGAAGACTACTACATGCAAATGGGATGGATTGATCATGTGGACCATGGGAATATAGGAATACTTGAGGGTCTTCAAAAAAGGAGTGGTTTTTGGAGAGGTTAAGCTTCATGTCTAGATGAATGGTTGGGGACAAAGTCTCAAAGGTTTGAATGGAATGGAACTGGGAAATAATGTTAGAATGACCCTTTTTGAGGATTTTTTCCATTCGGTGTGAACTAAAAATATTGAGGGAACCTACTATGATGCATTGGAACTTGTAGAAATTCCCATCCTATTAGAATCTGATGTATAATTCCTTAAAATCCATGGTGATGGGGCCCAGAGTACATAACCATTCATCACCTAGAAAAATGTTGCAACCCCCCTTTTCAATGAAAAACATATGGGATTTGAAATAATAGTCACCAATTTGCAGGTGCAGATTTTCACAACGACCCTCACATTTCATGGAACATCCATTAGCAATCATGATTTGAAAGTTGTTGATTCCATGGATATAGAAATGGGTTTATTGAGAAATTCACCGATGAATAAAGTTATGGGTGTTTCTGCTGTTGAAGAGGATAATGACTTTACGATGCTTGATATAGCCAATTAATTGAAGAGTTTGGGGATTTGAAATACCAGTTAGAGCATGCAGAGAAATGAGAAGTTCTACCTTAGTTTGATCAAAGGGTGGAATGTTATCGTCTTCCCGGGGAGGCGATTTTGGAGGGGAAACATAACTTTCATCTTCATAAATATCCTTAGAAATGGACATAAAAATCTTTGTCTCCTTACATTTGTGCCCTGGAAAGTAATTTTCATCAAAATTGTAGAAAAGACCCTTAAGTTGGCGTTCATCCATTTTTTTCTAAGTTAATTTCTGGACCTTTAGAGGAGGGGAAGGAGAGATGGATTTGTGAGGAGAGGATGGGGAATAAAGGATGAATTTGTTATTTTAGTGGTGACCACCTTTTGTGCTTCCTTGGCTATGTGAGTGGCTTCAATACAAGTCTAAGGTTGAGCCATTAGGATGTGAGCATGGATGTCATCATTGAGACCACTAATAAATCATTCACTGAAGAAAGTGTCTGACATTTTTTCGGTGCAGAAAGCCAATTTATCAAAAGTAGTGATGCAATATTAAACTATACCTAACTATTTAATCTTGGTCAAACAACCCAAATGATGAGTGTTCATGTCAAAATGTTCATAAAGAACGATAACAAATTGGGTCTAAGAAATATAACCTCGGCGGGAATTTTTATGCCATTTCCACCATTACCAGTGCTTTGGATCTAAATAGAGGAAACCAACATGAAGTTTTATTAATTCAGTAGTGATGCCATGTAATGAGAAATAATGTTCCATTTGAGTGACCTAGCCAGTGGGGTACAAGCCATCAAATTTATTCACATCCACTTTAGGAATATGTAGATCACAAGAAAGGGAATTAGAATGAAAATCCATGAAATGAGATGATTCAAATCTATCTTGGTGTAAATGTTGTTTCATGGAGTTAGGGCCCTTGAATTGATTCAAAAATGTTATCATGGAGTCCACGTCAAGTTCGACTAGCTAGGAATTAAGGGTATCAATGTTGGAATTAATTTCAGCCAAACTTTGATTGGTCTGAGTTTGAGCTGCTTTGCATTGGTCCTAGAATTTTCTAAGGGATTCTCCAAGGGAACCCAAGCGGATGCCAAAGTCTTGATTTTGGGTTTCCATTAGGGAGGGTGCACAAGAGTGAGAGGTGAGTAGGGGAAAGTGGCGAGTGGGTCCACACATACATTCTTATTGGAGAGTTGTAGAAATATGATCAATGTGAATCAAGGAATATAGTGAGATAGGTCCCAAATAAAAGTGTCAGATAGGGTAGGTGGGTCTACAAAAAAAATACTTATAAAAGAGGGGTACCACTGCAATCAATGCAAAGGGAGGAATCTATTGAGATAGGTCCCAAATAAGGGTGAAAGTGGGACCACTTATACTCTCTTTTTTTAACTCTAGCATAGTTATACTCCTCGATGAATAATATTGCATTGAAAAAATGCCCAAATTTTGAATACTGAAGATTGTGTAGGAATTTCACATCCTAGGTGCTGAAAGAAGGGTTTCCTAAGACTAGATATGAAAAATTTCAACATTATTTATATTCTAGCAATTAGGGGTAGGTTTTTCAAGGTTCCTAAGGACACAAGATTTCCCTATGCTATATATATCTCATATACTTGCAAGGTCCAACAATAGTACTAGACCAAATATCTCAGGGTTCTAATTACGGAGGGTTAAGCATACCCTTAGTTGTACTGCTTGATTATCCAAGTACATGAGAGTATTATTCTTGAGTGGTGTTGTGAGTGCCACTATAACAGTTAGACAGTCAAATGGATGATCTACAATTGGTTTCAAGATGCCTACGGGACTCCCAATATACCCAAGGGTATATGGAAGTGAAATTTTGTGGACATGTGTTGTCTGAAGCACTACTACTTGAAGGGGTACCACCAAGGGTTACATGGGTTTACAAAAAGGTGAAACCATGTGTATTTCTTTTGTTTATTCTTCCCCAACCACAATTTTACCCACTTAACAATAGATCGTTGTGGTTCTTTATAGAAGTAGGAACACATCTCTAGCCTAAACAAAATTATAGAAATTTAT
Organism: Picea engelmannii; assembly: GCA_009831015.1. Taxonomy (NCBI): domain Eukaryota; kingdom Viridiplantae; phylum Streptophyta; class Pinopsida; order Pinales; family Pinaceae; genus Picea; species Picea engelmannii. Next base: position 1,866,836 of record ML779789.1, read on the forward strand.
CGAGGAAAGTGCTATAATACCACTTGTAAAGTACCAAATAGTAATATTTAGAGCAAGAGAACAAACATTATTAAAATATTTAGCAAAATAAAATGGAATTATGAGAAAAATAACAATATGGGACAAAATATGATACCTTTATTAATCTGGAAAGCAATGTTCACTTGACTCTTCAAGGGGGAAACCTCTGATAGAGTAGAGCTCAAGTAACAATTTTACAATTCTTTATACCTCTATATATACTACTTCTATATTCTTAAGAACATTCTATAGGCTGAACTTTCTAGAGGTGGAACCTTCTAGTAAGTATTCCTATAATATTTATGTTCACATTATTACACATGCCTTATTTACTAATGATGGTCTTTATTACATAGAAATACACAATATTCTATATAATTTATGGGTTAGGGAGGTTAGTACCCCAAAAGGGGCCAAGTATAGATGGAGCTAGGTTCCAATAGATGGGTGCTAAGGGACTAGTTTCGAGGACTAGTTAGGAGGTGAGGACCCAAGGGGAGAGGGGGTTGTAGTGAGTGTGGTGGAGACTACGTGGAAGAGGAAAATGGGATTTGTAATCCATCGGTGAAGGATCCAAGCTTTACAGATGAGGGGCTAGGGGCTAATCTTATGGGCAGATGGAATGTGGGACCCAGGGTGAAGGGGGCCCAAACAAAGGGGTAAATGGTGTGAAGGTTCCTAGGGGTAGGAATAAGGCCCTAGGGTAGAGGGGACAGGGAAGGAATAAGACCCTAGGGAATAGGTTCCATGGGTATAGGTGATGAGGTACATAGGGGGGGATATGGCCCTGACGTGAAGGTGGCCATGGTAGAGGCAAGGGTGTGACAACCAAATCTGGCTCACCAATTAAATATCCAAAATATCTTAAATACAATCTAGAAATCTATGTGGATATATATATATATATATATATGAGTACAATATGATAATAGATGTCTATAGTTGATAAATGAGGGTCATATATATACCCACGCAAGAGTTCCCTTTCATTAGGAAGGTGCCTCTTTATCACAAATCAATTATTGATTATTAATTATAGTTAATATTTATTTATATTTATATATTATATATATTTTGTTCATTACAAAGGGCCCAATGGAGGATGACATTAATGATTTAGGGGTAGATGGGAATGTAGGCAGAGGTAGGGTCAAAATATTGGATGGGATTGGGGATAGAGGCTTACTTCAAATAAGTCTTGGGTTCCCCCCTCAACTATATCAATGTATTAATACCCATATTTAATGATAAAAAAATTATGAGGTCACTAACATATTTATTAAAGGCCAAGGATACCCTCTAGAGGTAATGTGCATTGACTCGAGGAATTGTTCATACCTTTAAATGCCTAGGAACAAAGGGGGATAGTAGTTGAGTAGAGGTAGGGGCCCAAGAATATATGGGGATAGGAATAGGGGATATGATGGAGAGGAAGGGGGAATATGATGGGGCATGAAGGGGTGGGGTGACGGAGGAAAAGGGTGAATGGATAGGGAAGGTGCAGCGGTGGGAATGAAGGAAAAGAGGGAGGATCCAAGGGGGAGGGTGAGGCAGGATGGAGGGGGAGGATGAGAGGAAATGAAGGAGAACAAGAGAATATAGGGAGATAAGTGAGACTAGAGGAGGTAGGAATGAGCAAGTGGGATGAGAGGGGAAAAGAGGGAGGAGGTGAGAAGAGGTGAAGAATGGATAAAGGAAAGGAGGGAGGATCTAAGGGTGGGTGGGTAGAAAGACGAAAGGGGAGGAGGTGAAGGGGGGATAGAGGGGAAAGGGGGATGTGGTGAGATAGGGAGGTGAGAAAAGGTAAAGGGACGATGGGTAGGGGAAGGAGAGTGGTGGGAGTGAAGGAAATGAGGGAAGATCCATCAGATATTTAGGAGAGGAGGTGATAATAGAGGGAATATGGATGGGAATAGGAGGTATAGGGAAAGGGGGTAGAAGAGAGGGAGATGTGTGAGACTAGGAGAGGTGGACATGAGGGGGTGGGGTGAGAAGGGAAATGGGGGAGGAGGTCATAAAAGGTGAAGGTTATAAATGGATAACGAAGGGGGAGTGGTGGGCATGAAGGAGCAGGTGAGAAGAGGTAAATCATTTCCATAGCCTTGGGACATATACCTTATACTCAAAACCACATATTGGCACTAACTTACATAATAATAGGCCAATTATACTGTCAAGAGGCCATGTGTGGTTGTTCGAGGCATCCTTCTTGGCCCTCTATGTATAAACTATTTATTTGGGGACTAACATTCATATTTACTCCTATATCCATGTCCAATTCCATGAGACCCATACCTAGTGCTCAAAAAATTCAATAGTACCTATATACCTAGTTAGAGGTAAATGATGCACTCAATAGGCCATTTGTGGTTGTTTAAAGTGTCTTTCTTGGCCCTAAAATCCTATGAGCTTCATATAGAGCCTAACTATTTGGTTCTTTTCCCCTAACCATATGCAAGTTCTAGAGTCTCATACTAAATGTTTAAAAAACCATAATGATGACTATCCCCATCATGAGACTAAGGATACCCTTGAAAGGTCCTTTATGGTGGGTCAATATGTTGTTGATATCCCTAGATGCTTGCAATCTTTGTTTGGCACATTTTTGTAAAATATACCTTGCAAATGAAAAGGGGGAGGGGGAAGAAGAGGGGGAGATAGGTGAGATAAGGGGAGGTGGGAATGAGGGGGTGTTGTAAGAGAGGCAAAGGAGGAGGAGGTGATAATAGGAAAATGGTGGATAAATAGGGGAGGGAGATAAGTGACACCAAGATATATGTGAGATACGAGTGGGATATGGGTGAGACCAAGAGAGATGGGAATGAGGGGGTGGGGAGAGAGGGGAAAAGCGGGAGGAGGTGAGAAGAGGTAGATCATTTCGAGGACCCTGAGACACATACTTTCTTCTCAAAAACACTTAGTGGCACCAATATCCACAATAATAGGCCAATGATACTCTTAAGAGGCCATGTTTGGTTGTTTGAGACATATTTCTTGGCCCTAGATGGCTAAGAGTTTCATTTAGTTCCTAACGTTCATTTTTTCTGCCCTATCCATGTCCTAATCCCCGAGACTTGTACCTAGTGCTAAAAAATGCTAGTGGTACCTATAAACGTAGTTAGAGGCAAAGGATGCCCTCAATAGGTCACTTGTGGCGGTTCAAATTGTTGTTCTTGGCTCCATAATTATATACGATTCCTTTAGGGCCTAACTCTTGGGTTTATTCCCTTGGAACTAGATGCCTACAATCTTTCTTTTCCCTTGTGAATACTGTTGATTAAGGTTGGTTGTCATTGATGTCAACCCTTGAAGAAAGACCCATAGCACAAAGTTTTGGGTAATGGACCCAATAGTGTTTGATGTAAATATGGCTCATTATTGTTTTGTCATGGTTGATAATAAGTAAATATGGATGAACTCCAAAGTGGTCCCCTTATGGTGAAAGCCCTCACGGGAAGACGCTTTGTGGAGTAAGAGAACCCATGCTTAATTATGGAATAATGAGATGAAGGAAAGTGAATTTGTTAGGGAAAATATCATATATGGATATTTCTTGTCATGTCATTTCCGGTGGTATGTAGAACGTCACATAACTCCTCACGGTTAGAGAGTTATGGCCATGAGAAGTTGGAGACCCCAGGTTTGGGTAACGGACCGAAGTTTGTTTGATGGGTAATGGTATGAGTTATGATATATTTTCAGATAATACTATTCTATATAGATAGTACATGTCATTCCATTTATGGTGGTATGTAGAACGTCACATAACTCCTCACGGTTTGAGAGTTATGGCCTTACGAAGTTGG
>ML779789.1:1875809-1892135 GCA_009831015.1 Picea engelmannii
TTGGTGTTTTTTAGTCCTCTTCTCTTATTTCTTCAACCGATCATTGTGTTTGAGGTAAGGATTTTTTATAGTTTAGAATGTATATTGAAAAATATACAATAAAAAGGAAAAACTCGTGTATTTTTTTTAATGGTAATGCAATTCCAAATTTATACTTTGGCACTAGTTCATTGTCAATAATTTTTTCATAGTCACTTGTTCACATTTCTTTGCAAATGAGGGTATAGATTGAAAATATTATCTTGTTTGCTTTAAAATTATGAAAATAATATACACTAGGAAAATCACTAGTTAGTGTTTGGAAAGTTCTATTGAATTTTTTATTATATTCATAGAATCTCTTCATATTGACTTGGCTTCTGAAACATGGGAAGCCAATATTACTTGTATGGTTATCCATATGTTACATGCTTATTTTGCGAGGATTCTATAGATGAGGGATTAGTTGTGTAGGGATCTTCCCTACAAGTGTTAATGGACATTATTGCTACATGTTCTTGTGAGATGCATGTTTGATTCCTTCTAGTGTGCCTTGTATTGGAGACCAAAAGTATTTAATTGTGTATGAATACAATTACATTTCTAAGAGAAAAAAACAAACTAGTTCTATAACATCTATTTAATACTATAAATATTTTTTGTTCTAGGAAAATAAAGGTTGGTGCATTCTAGGCTAGTGTAAAAGTGCAAGCACAACTTGTAAACCTTCCATTGCGAATACAAAAGTCCAACATCAACTTGGAAACCTTCTTATCAAGATTCTATGGAAATTGAATTTTTGTTTACCTTGCTCTTACTTGTTGATAATAGTGCCCATTATGATAGATAATAAGCATCTCGATCACAATTATTGATGGTTGTCAATTCTATGTGGCATTGTGGTATGCATGCATGGTGCCTTGTAGTACAGATAAAAAGTGTTATTTGTACATGAGAAGAATTAACTTTATAAGAGAAGCTAAATTCAAATCCCCTCCACAATATTGCAGACAAATGAATGTAGTGTATTCAATACACTAAAACGGAAAATGTAGAGTAGTGAATATAGTGAAAAGTGGTTAATGCACACTTACCACAACCATCCATTGTGTCTAGGGAAGCATTTGATGTAACATATTTCATTGCACTCCCATCAATCATAGCACAAATAAATCAGTTTATAGAAATCAAGTTTTAATACAATAATTCCCAAGCTATATGAAACCATGGTCCATTGTAATAAATAACTACATATATGAAAAAAACTAATCCCTTGTACTCATTAATCTATACTGACAAGAAAGAACAAGGTAAACACTAATTCAATTTCAAAGGTAATATATGTGTACTTGTGAGATACATGCATGATTCCTTGTAGTGGAAACTAAAAGTGCTATTTGTATAGCAACACAATTTCCTTTCTAATAAAATCACTAGAATTTGTCTTTTTGTTAACATTTCTAGAAAGGAAAAAAATCAATAGGTTGATAGAAGTGTATATGAACCATAGGCCAAATAATCACCAAATAACATAGAATAGGAGGTAAATTTCCAAACCTAAAAGAACCACATTCAACAAAATCTAGAATAACCACCCAAAATGACCACCATAGGCTAGATGAACTAGAAGGGAAATGACCATTATAACTGTAGTATACCTAGGGAGGTAATATGGGGTACCTAGGGAGGTACCCAATGGGAATGTGGTTATGTATTATTATGTATGGAGGCAAACTAAAGCAAATAAGGCCCATGTATTAGAGTGAACAAAACAAAGGCGAGAAGGTTTACTAGAAGGTTCCAACTACTAGAATATTCCTTCTCTGGAATGTTCCTAGGAGAAAGAGAGTATTATATAAAGAAATGAAAAATGTTTGGTCATAACATGAAATCAATCTCATTCACACATGGAACCACACATTTTTACAACACATGTGGTGCCAAAACTGTTGTTGAGAGCTTTTATTGATAGATCTTTTAGAGAACATTTCAGAATGGAAGAAGCAAATTATCAAGAAGATTATACAAAGGAATAGAAGAAAGATGAAGTTACAAATTGATACTACAAGAAGTCATTGAATCCCTATAGGCTTTATTCTTTCCTTCTCATAATATGTCCTTATGCTTGGAGTTGGGATGATCTCTAAACTTTGAGATTAAGATACTTGTCCTCTCTTTATCTACTGATAAAAATTGCCTAGTGCGCCTTATGAATCTTTTGTAGATGTCTTTCCATTAGAAAACCACTTCTTTAATTGAAAACCTCTTCTTGATTCTTGATACCACTTTTTGATTCTTTATATTGCTTCTATATCTAGTAAAAATGAGCCTTTTAACTAAGGTAAATCCTACTAAACATCTTTGAGGGAAATTGATTTTACCCAACCGAGATCATTTATTTTGGATCCTTTGAAACTACTTGATTGGATATAGATATTGGGATATGCACCTTCAGGTTCTGCAGGAGTGAGGTTATTTGCGGGTTGGAAGACTGGCTCAGTCATTCCTCTTAGTTGTAGTCCCCCATTAATGTGGAGTGCTATCGACCATACCTTTGGGTCCTTTGTCTTGTCACTCCTATGGATGAATCAATGAGAATAGGGAGATACCTTACTCTCCTTTGCGTAAATAAGTGAAATTCCCGCACATCAGTGACCATGATGGCTAACTGGTCCCTCCTTGGGGAGAAATGTATGAAAATGGATCACCTTCCATAACACTTATTTCAAAAAAAATTGCTTACTAAGGCTCTAGTGCTAGAAAATTGGTTGTTAGTCCCTTATGTGGCTTTCTCTTATAATATTTTGACACATATCAAGGGAGACTATTGGTGAAGCCAATGATTTTGTCCATGCAATTTTTGAACTTTGAGAGATGATGTCGATACGTGCATATGCGTGGTCAATGATTCCAATCATTCGATGACTATACCTTGTGGTGTGCTGATTTATAATGATAAAAAAATGTGAGGTCGATCTGTCAAATCATGTGGTTATCTAGTTTGTGCGATAACTTCAACTTGCAACATAATCTGTTAAAATCCCACTTTTATCTCATTTAAATGATTTGGAGACATGTCACCTTTATATTGGTAAGGGTTTGAAGTTTGAAAAATGTGTGAAAATTTGGATGGCATCATTGATGACATTAGCAAGGTATGATGGACACATGGTAGACGAGTGTTAGTCTAGGTGTCTACCTATGTGGCGCCTTTGTCAGAACAGGGTGGCACCTCATCAGGCCAAGTGTCTCCCAACCAAAGTGACTCATCAACATTAAAATGCACTGAGGAGCGTACCCTTGCACATGTTTCATTTCAATACTTGGCCATGTATATGTCTAGGTGGAAGTTGAGGTGTCCAGTTTTCTTCCATGTCATCATTCTTGAGTGCTCTGTTGTCATCCAACTGGGAATTAGGTCTAAAACGGTAAGGCAATTTTCCAGGATACTAGAATTGGTATTGCATGCTCAAGCAAGTGGTTTTCCCAAGTCCACGAGCGATGCAAAAATAATCATATATAGTTGTGTGGCATGGAAAAAACCACCCTCGCATCGTTGAGCACCATTAACTAGTGGGCATGTTCATGATGCGATATGCATCATGATTCTTCGATCTTGGGAGTCAATAAGCATTGCATTGTAGACCATTGATCATTTAAATTTGGTAGCACGTGTTGGATTTTTGGATTTATCCCCGAGTATTGGCACTCGGTCATCAATGTATCCCTTCTATTAGCGAGTGATTGCATTTGTATGTGTTTAAGATCCTCTCCAAGATTGTGTCAAACTCTTTCTCTCCATTTTATCTCCTCTATCAATATATTCTCTTTTTCCTTCAAATTTATCACCACTAGATTAATTTTTATTGCAGAGTGGCTCTAATGTAGCTCTCCTTCCTCAATAGAAATCCAAGTCAGGACTGTAACTGTCTAAAATTACTCAATTCCATTGTAAATTTTGACGTTTTACTAACACACCATATGAAATTCTTCACCATAAGGTTGTGCACCACTTGCCTCTCTAATTTCATCCACAATATAGTCAACTCTAAACAAATTTGTCATCATCTAGTCAGCCACAACAACTTGTCTTGATGAAAAAGTCATTGGTGGTTCACTAGAGGTATGAAATGGAATGGACTCTACTGAAATCATGTGTTGTGCTTGTGGTGATGGAGGAGAAACACCAGTGGCATCTATTGTTCTATAATTTGGATTGGCCTTTGATAAAATCCTACATTTTTCCATACCTAATATTTCCTTTTCTTTTCCTTCAATGGGTTTTTCTTTCCTCAAATACTTTCCATCTTGATTACGTAGGATCCCCAAGTTTAAAGGGATTTCCAACAAGAAAAAGACAAAACATTACCTTCCAATTACACAAAAAGCTAAACATTGCCTTCCAATTACAGATGAAGACAAAAAATGCATTCCAATTACACAATAAGACAAAAGATGCCTTCCAATTACACCAAAGGACAAAAAATTCCTTCCAATTACACAACAAGACAAAAAGTTGCCTTCCATTTACACAAAAAGAAAAAAAATTCCTTCCAATTATACAAAAGACAAAAATTTCTTTCCAATTACACAAAAAGACAAAAATTGCCTTCCAATTACAGAAAATCGCCTACCAATTACAGACAGACAAAAAAATTGTCTTCCAATTACACTAAAAAACACAAAATGTTCTTGTTGTTACTGTTTTTCACAGGAGATGTCAAGTAATATACAAACATGAGAGTTTTTTGCATAGATAATGAAGTTAGGCATTGTTCTCTCCTCATTTTTTTTATCCCACAAAAGTGCACACACATTCTAAGAGTTATTAATGCATGGTCCATGTACCTTTAAGGATTGGGAAGGTATGGAGGGAATCATGACAACTGGGGCATGGGGGCCTAGGATTGAAGGTAGTTTGAGGAATATGGAAATGATCGAGGCACTAGGACTGTTGTTCCAAAAAATATTTGAGGTTGTGATGATTGGTTTTAATTTGGTAGCATTGACCAAGCAAGTAAGGACACCAAATATTCACTGCATGCAAAGTAATCAACATTTCTTTTCATAGGTGGATTTTCCCAAGTGTCGCTTAGAAAGTTGTTTAATAGTAAAGGCCAAGGGTCTATCATCTTGCATGAGAATTGCACCAATTCCTTTCCCTGAGGCATCACTCTCCAAAAAAAATGTCTTTCTGAAGTCGAGTAGAGCGAGTACTCAAGTTTTACACATATCCTCTTTAAAATCTTGGAAGGATTGATTGACGACCAGATTCCAATCGAAAGAGTTTTTCTTAAGGAGGGTAGTGAGAGGGCCTACAATTTTTCCATAAATTTGGATGAACTTTCAATAGTATCCAGTTAAACCAAGGAAGCCTCACAAAATTTAAAGAGTGTTAAGGTGGGGCCAATCCTTCATAGCTTTGATTTTATTGGGATCCACTTGGACACCATCCTTATTAACAATATGGCCGAAGTATTATACTTATGAGGCGCTAAAGGAACATTTGAACCTTTTGAGAAAGAGTTGATTCTTAGAAAGTAGGTGTAATACCTGATCCACACGGGAAAGACACACTTGCCAATTTTTACTATAAGTGAGGATGCCATCAAATAAGACAAGGAAAAAATGACGACGAAATGGTCAAAATATGTGATTCATGAGACTTTAGAAAGTGGAGGGTGCATTACACAGGCCAAAGGGAATGACCAAGAACTCAGAATGGCCTGCATGATTACGAAAGGCAATCTTGGGAATATCAACCTCCTTCATGCGAATTTGGTGATATTCAGAATGTAGATCAAGTTTGGTAAATAATTGAGCATCAAATGTTCATTCAAAAGGTCATCAATGATGGGAATGGGGAATTTATATTTGATGGTAATTTTGTTGAGAGCCCAAAAATCTGAGCACATGCACTAAGTACCTTATTTTCTTAGTACAATGATCACAAGAGATGAATAAGGGCTGGTACTAGGGTGAATGACACTCACAACTAAGAATTCTTGAATTTTTTTTCAATCTCATTTTCTGAGCAAATGGGTGGAAATAAGGGAAAATATTGGGTGGAAGACTACTACATGCAAATGGGATGGATTGATCATGTGGACCATGGGAATATAGGAATACTTGAGGGTCTTCAAAAAAGGAGTGGTTTTTGGAGAGGTTAAGCTTCATGTCTAGATGAATGGTTGGGGACAAAGTCTCAAAGGTTTGAATGGAATGGAACTGGGAAATAATGTTAGAATGACCCTTTTTGAGGATTTTTTCCATTCGGTGTGAACTAAAAATATTGAGGGAACCTACTATGATGCATTGGAACTTGTAGAAATTCCCATCCTATTAGAATCTGATGTATAATTCCTTAAAATCCATGGTGATGGGGCCCAGAGTACATAACCATTCATCACCTAGAAAAATGTTGCAACCCCCCTTTTCAATGAAAAACATATGGGATTTGAAATAATAGTCACCAATTTGCAGGTGCAGATTTTCACAACGACCCTCACATTTCATGGAACATCCATTAGCAATCATGATTTGAAAGTTGTTGATTCCATGGATATAGAAATGGGTTTATTGAGAAATTCACCGATGAATAAAGTTATGGGTGTTTCTGCTGTTGAAGAGGATAATGACTTTACGATGCTTGATATAGCCAATTAATTGAAGAGTTTGGGGATTTGAAATACCAGTTAGAGCATGCAGAGAAATGAGAAGTTCTACCTTAGTTTGATCAAAGGGTGGAATGTTATCGTCTTCCCGGGGAGGCGATTTTGGAGGGGAAACATAACTTTCATCTTCATAAATATCCTTAGAAATGGACATAAAAATCTTTGTCTCCTTACATTTGTGCCCTGGAAAGTAATTTTCATCAAAATTGTAGAAAAGACCCTTAAGTTGGCGTTCATCCATTTTTTTCTAAGTTAATTTCTGGACCTTTAGAGGAGGGGAAGGAGAGATGGATTTGTGAGGAGAGGATGGGGAATAAAGGATGAATTTGTTATTTTAGTGGTGACCACCTTTTGTGCTTCCTTGGCTATGTGAGTGGCTTCAATACAAGTCTAAGGTTGAGCCATTAGGATGTGAGCATGGATGTCATCATTGAGACCACTAATAAATCATTCACTGAAGAAAGTGTCTGACATTTTTTCGGTGCAGAAAGCCAATTTATCAAAAGTAGTGATGCAATATTAAACTATACCTAACTATTTAATCTTGGTCAAACAACCCAAATGATGAGTGTTCATGTCAAAATGTTCATAAAGAACGATAACAAATTGGGTCTAAGAAATATAACCTCGGCGGGAATTTTTATGCCATTTCCACCATTACCAGTGCTTTGGATCTAAATAGAGGAAACCAACATGAAGTTTTATTAATTCAGTAGTGATGCCATGTAATGAGAAATAATGTTCCATTTGAGTGACCTAGCCAGTGGGGTACAAGCCATCAAATTTATTCACATCCACTTTAGGAATATGTAGATCACAAGAAAGGGAATTAGAATGAAAATCCATGAAATGAGATGATTCAAATCTATCTTGGTGTAAATGTTGTTTCATGGAGTTAGGGCCCTTGAATTGATTCAAAAATGTTATCATGGAGTCCACGTCAAGTTCGACTAGCTAGGAATTAAGGGTATCAATGTTGGAATTAATTTCAGCCAAACTTTGATTGGTCTGAGTTTGAGCTGCTTTGCATTGGTCCTAGAATTTTCTAAGGGATTCTCCAAGGGAACCCAAGCGGATGCCAAAGTCTTGATTTTGGGTTTCCATTAGGGAGGGTGCACAAGAGTGAGAGGTGAGTAGGGGAAAGTGGCGAGTGGGTCCACACATACATTCTTATTGGAGAGTTGTAGAAATATGATCAATGTGAATCAAGGAATATAGTGAGATAGGTCCCAAATAAAAGTGTCAGATAGGGTAGGTGGGTCTACAAAAAAAATACTTATAAAAGAGGGGTACCACTGCAATCAATGCAAAGGGAGGAATCTATTGAGATAGGTCCCAAATAAGGGTGAAAGTGGGACCACTTATACTCTCTTTTTTTAACTCTAGCATAGTTATACTCCTCGATGAATAATATTGCATTGAAAAAATGCCCAAATTTTGAATACTGAAGATTGTGTAGGAATTTCACATCCTAGGTGCTGAAAGAAGGGTTTCCTAAGACTAGATATGAAAAATTTCAACATTATTTATATTCTAGCAATTAGGGGTAGGTTTTTCAAGGTTCCTAAGGACACAAGATTTCCCTATGCTATATATATCTCATATACTTGCAAGGTCCAACAATAGTACTAGACCAAATATCTCAGGGTTCTAATTACGGAGGGTTAAGCATACCCTTAGTTGTACTGCTTGATTATCCAAGTACATGAGAGTATTATTCTTGAGTGGTGTTGTGAGTGCCACTATAACAGTTAGACAGTCAAATGGATGATCTACAATTGGTTTCAAGATGCCTACGGGACTCCCAATATACCCAAGGGTATATGGAAGTGAAATTTTGTGGACATGTGTTGTCTGAAGCACTACTACTTGAAGGGGTACCACCAAGGGTTACATGGGTTTACAAAAAGGTGAAACCATGTGTATTTCTTTTGTTTATTCTTCCCCAACCACAATTTTACCCACTTAACAATAGATCGTTGTGGTTCTTTATAGAAGTAGGAACACATCTCTAGCCTAAACAAAATTATAGAAATTTATCGAGGAAAGTGCTATAATACCACTTGTAAAGTACCAAATAGTAATATTTAGAGCAAGAGAACAAACATTATTAAAATATTTAGCAAAATAAAATGGAATTATGAGAAAAATAACAATATGGGACAAAATATGATACCTTTATTAATCTGGAAAGCAATGTTCACTTGACTCTTCAAGGGGGAAACCTCTGATAGAGTAGAGCTCAAGTAACAATTTTACAATTCTTTATACCTCTATATATACTACTTCTATATTCTTAAGAACATTCTATAGGCTGAACTTTCTAGAGGTGGAACCTTCTAGTAAGTATTCCTATAATATTTATGTTCACATTATTACACATGCCTTATTTACTAATGATGGTCTTTATTACATAGAAATACACAATATTCTATATAATTTATGGGTTAGGGAGGTTAGTACCCCAAAAGGGGCCAAGTATAGATGGAGCTAGGTTCCAATAGATGGGTGCTAAGGGACTAGTTTCGAGGACTAGTTAGGAGGTGAGGACCCAAGGGGAGAGGGGGTTGTAGTGAGTGTGGTGGAGACTACGTGGAAGAGGAAAATGGGATTTGTAATCCATCGGTGAAGGATCCAAGCTTTACAGATGAGGGGCTAGGGGCTAATCTTATGGGCAGATGGAATGTGGGACCCAGGGTGAAGGGGGCCCAAACAAAGGGGTAAATGGTGTGAAGGTTCCTAGGGGTAGGAATAAGGCCCTAGGGTAGAGGGGACAGGGAAGGAATAAGACCCTAGGGAATAGGTTCCATGGGTATAGGTGATGAGGTACATAGGGGGGGATATGGCCCTGACGTGAAGGTGGCCATGGTAGAGGCAAGGGTGTGACAACCAAATCTGGCTCACCAATTAAATATCCAAAATATCTTAAATACAATCTAGAAATCTATGTGGATATATATATATATATATATATGAGTACAATATGATAATAGATGTCTATAGTTGATAAATGAGGGTCATATATATACCCACGCAAGAGTTCCCTTTCATTAGGAAGGTGCCTCTTTATCACAAATCAATTATTGATTATTAATTATAGTTAATATTTATTTATATTTATATATTATATATATTTTGTTCATTACAAAGGGCCCAATGGAGGATGACATTAATGATTTAGGGGTAGATGGGAATGTAGGCAGAGGTAGGGTCAAAATATTGGATGGGATTGGGGATAGAGGCTTACTTCAAATAAGTCTTGGGTTCCCCCCTCAACTATATCAATGTATTAATACCCATATTTAATGATAAAAAAATTATGAGGTCACTAACATATTTATTAAAGGCCAAGGATACCCTCTAGAGGTAATGTGCATTGACTCGAGGAATTGTTCATACCTTTAAATGCCTAGGAACAAAGGGGGATAGTAGTTGAGTAGAGGTAGGGGCCCAAGAATATATGGGGATAGGAATAGGGGATATGATGGAGAGGAAGGGGGAATATGATGGGGCATGAAGGGGTGGGGTGACGGAGGAAAAGGGTGAATGGATAGGGAAGGTGCAGCGGTGGGAATGAAGGAAAAGAGGGAGGATCCAAGGGGGAGGGTGAGGCAGGATGGAGGGGGAGGATGAGAGGAAATGAAGGAGAACAAGAGAATATAGGGAGATAAGTGAGACTAGAGGAGGTAGGAATGAGCAAGTGGGATGAGAGGGGAAAAGAGGGAGGAGGTGAGAAGAGGTGAAGAATGGATAAAGGAAAGGAGGGAGGATCTAAGGGTGGGTGGGTAGAAAGACGAAAGGGGAGGAGGTGAAGGGGGGATAGAGGGGAAAGGGGGATGTGGTGAGATAGGGAGGTGAGAAAAGGTAAAGGGACGATGGGTAGGGGAAGGGGAGTGGTGGGAATGAAGGAAATGAGGGAAGATCCATCAGAGATTTAGGAGAGGAGGTGATAATAGAGGGAATATGGATGGGAATATGAGGTATAGGGAAAGGGGGTAGAAGAGAGGGAGATGTGTGAGACTAGGAGAGGTGGACATGAGGGGGTTGGGGTGAGAAGGGAAATGGGGGAGGAGGTCATAAAAGGTGAAGGTTATAAATGGATAACGGAGGGGGAGTGGTGGGAATGAAGGAGCAGGTGAGAAGAGGTAAATCATTTCCATGGCCTTGGGACATATACCTTATACTCAAAACCACATATTGGCACTAACTTACATAATAATAGGCCAATTATACTGTCAAGAGGCCATGTTTGGTTGTTCGAGGTATCCTTCTTGGCCCTCAATGTATAAACTATTTATTTGGGGACTAACATTCATATTTACTCCTATATCCATGTCCAATTCCATGAGACCCATACCTAGTGCTCAAAAACTTCAGTAGTACCTATATACCTAGTTAGAGGTAAATGATGCACTCAATAGGCCATTTGTGGTTGTTTAAAGTGTCTTTCTTGGCCCTAAAATCCTATGAGCTTCATATAGAGCCTAACTATTTGGTTCTTTTCCCATAACCATATGCAAATTCCAGCGTCTCATACTAAATGTTTAAAAAACCATAATGATGACTATCCCCATCATGAGACTAAGGATACCCTTGAAAGGTCCTTTGTGGTGGGTCAATATGTTGTTGATATCCCTAGATGCATGCAATCTTTCTTTGGCACATTTTTGTAAAATATACCTTGCAAATGAAAAGGGGGAGGGGAAAGAAGAGGGGGAGATAGGTGAGATAAGGGGAGGTGGGCATGCATGGGTGTTGTAAGAGAAACAAAGGAGGAGGAGGCGATAATAGGAAAATGGTGGATAAATAAGGGAGGGAGATAAGTGACACCAAGATATATGTGAGATACGAGTGGGATATGGGTGAGACCAAGAGAGATGGGAATGAGGGGGTGGGGAGAGAGGGGAAAAGGGGGAGGATGTGATAAGAGGTATATCATTTCCAGGACCCTGAGATACATACTTTCTTCTCAAAAACACTTAGTGGCACCAATATCCACAATAATAGGCCAATGATACTCTTAAGAGGCCATGTTTGGTTGTTTGAGACATATTTCTTGGCCCTAGATGGCTAAGATTTTAATTTAATTCATAACGTTCATTTTTTCTCCCCTATCCATGTCCTAATCCCCGAGACTTGTACCTAGTGCTAAAAAATGCTAGTGGTACCTATAAACGTAGTTAGAGGCAAAGGTTGCCCTCAATAGGTCACTTGTGGCGGTTCAAATTGTTGTTCTTGGCTCCATAATTATATAAGATTCCTTTAGGGCCTAACTTTTGGGTTTATTCCCTTGGAACTAGATGCCTACAATCTTTCTCTTCCCTTGTGAATACTTAGTAAAAAAAAAGCATGCATTCCTAGAAATCACACACACTCTAGAACGTGTGCACATCATTTTCATTTCAATTTTTTTTGGGCTGGAGTGAAAACTCTAGCATACATTTTTGCTTATTTGGTTTCATCAAAATTATCTTTGGAGTGACAAACCTAGTGGTTTGGGATGAAAATAAATTAAAACTTGAACCATTTTTTTGAATCCCCCTCAATAACTCTATTTTTGACGTTATTTTTGTATAGAATACAAAATTATGTCATCATTGAAATTACAGACATATGAAGATTCCAAATATATATTTAAAAAATACATATTGTTTACTCTTTTTAATATTTTTTTTCTTCACATATATTAGAATCTTAAAATACATACCTCCTTTATTCCTACTATAAATGTTTATCATCTTAACTATTTTTAAATAAGTTATATGTTGCACTAGTATAGAATGAGATTTACAATATAAAAAAATTAAAAAAAGTTGGTCTCCCTCGTACCCTACACTAATGCAAGGCCTTGTAATTTGAAGGATATTATGATGTTCATAATTTAAAAAATATATAAAATTAACATTGTAAATTTTGAAAAAATAGACATACACAAGAACAATGTGTTCTCTACATTTCTACAATTTTTTTAAAGGAAATTTCATCATTTAGGTACTCAACACCTACACTAATAGAAACACATGCATTATATTTTGTATAAAAAATAACATACAATTGTTAGAAAAAATCTATTTTCACATAGTCATCCACAAATTTTATAAATAAAAATTATATATTCGGAAAGCTGATTCAATTTCTTACATTTCATCTTTTTATACCATATTCAAATTCATTTTGAAATTACATCGAATCATCCCTCCAAGTTAATAGATTGTTATTTTTTCACGTTTTCATTGCCACTAACACGTCATGAGAGACCATCATTAGCATGCACCCACCCTCTAAAGATACAATATCTGTGAGCTACAACCTGAATCAACCATCACTGTAATGGCTCATTCTAACCTATTAGGGGTGAGAGGAATTGGTACTAAATGTTCAGTTGAATTTACTTTTGTGCAAGTTCATGGATTTTTCAACACAAGATATGTACTTGAATTGATTACCTACCCTCTATCATGTAATGAAAAATTAGATAAATTGGGTCGAACCACCCTAGTGAGAAAGAACAATGATTTATGTTTTATTAATCCTACTATGTAGAGAGAAAGTGATAACCACCTATTTAGTTTGGAAACTACCTTTTCTTAATGGCACATTGTAGCCAATATTTCGTCTAATTTATTTGGAAAACTATCTAGGTTAGTGCATCTAATCCTTCTTAAATGGTTATCCTTGTTCGAAATATAGAGTATATCCACTTTAGGTATATATCTTAGGACAAAAACTCAAAACACACAAATCAATGATCAAGACACAATTGTTTATTTGGTTAAAACCCTCATGGATTGAAACAATGCACAACATTTATGAAATTAATTAATGCATAAAATAATTTACAAGAACATATCTCAATTTGATCATCGACAAATGACTCTCCATTCTTGTTAAATAGAGATCATGGACCAATCAAGTGTTAAATCACAAATCAAAAACCATTAATATTGAAGATATGTTTGAACTATTGTATCACTCATGTGTGGGACATGATTATGACCATTGAATTAATAAAGTACAAAAGCTTATTAAAAGAACACTTAACCTAAAGATGCATTAGACCAAGTTGAACTTAAAGAAATTCATAGTGTTGAAATAACATAATACCCCCCCTTAAGAACAACTTGGGATATAATTCAAGGATTTACAAAGTGCTAAAATAAGGAAGCATTAGACCTTACTCCCCCTTAATGAAAACCTCCTCATTTCCTAACATAGTTTAAATCTTTACGAGCTTGAACTTTATGAGTGTCATGAAAATGTTAGTAACTTGATCATTTGTATGGAAATAGAATACTTCAAGGGTGCATTCCTAAAGAATATTTTGAATGAAGTGCATGTGTAACTCAATGTGTTTGATGTTCTAATGTCAAACTAGCTCCTTGGTGAGATAAATAGAACTTGGACTGTCACACCAGAGAGTGGGTGGATGTTTCTTTTAGAATCCAAACTCTAAAAGGATTTATCGAAGTGAGACAACATCCAAAATTACACAAAATTTTGCTTGATATTCTACTTCTGATAAAGAAAGAGAGGGAATTCTGTTTATTGCAAACCTAAGTGGTATATTTAGAACTAAGGTTGAAATCATATCATGTAGTAGAATTTTGATCATTAGGTCATCAACTGAGTCAAAATTTATAAAACAATCAAACATAGGCAATAAATTCTATAATGTACCAAATTGAGCTATACCCTAGATATGTGGAAGTATCCTCTTTGTTGTTTTACAATAGTTTTTGTGAGGTTATTGCATGCATTAAGCAATGTGACCAAAAACAACAAAATTGTCAAGAAAACTACGAGGTAAATACAAAAGGATACCAACTAACTATAGGTATAAAGTGACATCAACTTTGGGGGAGGTTTAGGTGGAAAAATGTTAACTCCACAATTGAAGTGGGATGGTGTTAGTTTACAATCATCCATGTGGAATCAATGATGAATGTCACATGCTTAGGTTGGGAAATAGAAATGGGTGATGTGCAAGTGGCAGAAAGTATAAATCCATATTGGAAGGGAGATGGGGCTAGTGTACAATCATCCATGTGAAAGAAATGACAAATGTAACATGCATACTTAGGTTAGGAAAGAGAATTACCTTCTCGAGTTTTCAAAACTTGGAGGCTAAGAAAATAACGCAAGTGGCGAAAGTCTATAATGTCAAAATTCTTCTAATGTTGGATTTCACATGGTTTAGAATTTTGGTGTCACTACTAGACTATGAGTATAATATCATTAACATAAAGCACATGTATAAGAATATGGTCACCTGCTTTCTTGGTGTAAAAAATAGGGTCAAAATGGCATCTAGAAAATATAGAGTCAAGAAGAAACTAGTCCACTTTTTTATACCAAGCTTGAAGAGCTTGCTTGAGGCCATAGAGGGATATCTTGAGGTGGAAGAATCATAGAGTCGTAGTAAACAAATCCAAGGTTTATTTCATATAAATTTATTCTTGAAAATCCACATGAAAGGTGTATTTGACATCCATTTGATGTACTTCCCGTATATATGAGGAAACAAGGGCAGGGGCAAGGAGAATGGAATTCATTTTGGAAACTAGGGAAAATATTTTGGTGTATTCAATGTGTTCTAGTTGTGAAAAACATTTAGCAACTAATCAAGCCTTTTGCCTTCCAACACTACCATTTGCAACATACTTAGTCCTTTAAACCCATTTGCATTTGACAAGTTCTTTATTTTGGAAGAGGGACTAGATCTAAAGTATCCTTCATCATTAAGCATTGAAATTCTTCATTCATGATAACATCCCATTCTATATGGATAGAAGCTTATTTAAATGTTTCTATGTGTGGATTCTTTGGAGCTTGATCCAAAAGAGAAAAAGGTTCAGTGGAACTGAGAATGTGTTTGGCATTGATTAGAAGGATCATTAACTAGATCGCTAACTACTTCCCTTGTTGCACAACCATCAAGGGAGTTGTGGAGGACTTGTGGATCCAGTGTAGGTTTAATATCAATACATTCATCTGGAGGACAAGTTTGAGTAGGTAAATCATTTTTTTTATCCTCACTATCATTATTTTAAGAAGAATAATGATCCATAATAAAAGAAGGATTAGAAAAAGAAGAAAAATATGATATAGGAGTAGTAAAAGGAGATGACATGTGTTGAAGAAGGCTTGCAAGACAAGTATGGCACAAACATCAAATCAATCATACAAGCTAAGAGACCTTCATCATACATAAAATCTCTTCTAAAAACTATTTTTGTTGTATTAGGTACAAGAAGTAGATAATGTTTTACATCCTCTAGATAACCAATAAAAATGCACTTCTCTCTTTTAGGATATAACACTTCATTTCCTCATTAAGAATGTGCACCTACACTTCACTATCAAACACATGAAACTGGCTTACATTTGGTTTTATGAATCTCCATGCTTGTTCAAGGATTACATTTTTTAAATCCTTAGTGGGAGTGCAATTAACTACATAATTTCCGCAATTAGTGGAAAATAATTTTCCTACTACTAAGATTGTATGTTACCGAGATTTAAAGCTATTCCAAAATTAAAATACAATTAGTTGGAGAGATCTCAATTTTTTTTTGTCTTTGTGTTATCATGAAAGCATGATATTTTCCACTCCCAGAACCATTTCCAAAAAGTGTCTCAACCAATGAATACACACACACACACACACACACAC
>ML779789.1:1904485-1920172 GCA_009831015.1 Picea engelmannii
GATAGGAGAACTGTCATTTTTCCTTGGTCTGCAAATTACTCAGAGGCCCGAAGGGATGTTCATTTCTCAAGAAAAATATCTAAGAGAAATGTTGAAAAGGTTTCAAATGGAAGATTCTAAACCTATGGGTACACCTATGGTAATTGGATGTAAACTAAGAAAGGATGATGATTCACTTGATGTTGATCAAAGCTCATATCGATCAATGATAGGAAGCCTGCTGTACATCACAACATCTCACCCAGACATAATGCATACTGTAGGAATGGTAGGAAGATATCAGGTTGCACCTAAACAGAGTCATTTTCAAGCTGTCAAAAGGATATTCAGGTATTTAAAAGAAACAATGACTTATGGTCTATGGTATCCCAGAAATCAAAGTCTTCAGTTGACTTCTTATTTAGATGCAAATTGGGCAAACTGTGTTGATGAGAGAAAAAGCACCAGTGGAGGAGCATTCTTCTTGGGTGACTCCTTAGTAGCCTGGCTTAGTAAAAAGCAAGGTTACATTTCTTTATCAACCACAGAGGCAGAGTACATTGCTGCCGCTACCTGTTGCACTCAGGTATTATGGATGATTCAGACACTTACAGACTTAGAGGTAAAATACACTGCACCGATCCCAATTCATTGTGATAACACTAGTGCCATCAGTGTGTCTAAAAATCCTGTCTTCCACTCCAAGACAAAAAATATTCCCATAAAATATCATTTTCTGAGAGAGCAGGTCACCAATCAGATTGTTCAGGTCCATTACATTCCCACTACAGAACAAATTGCAGACATCTTTACTAAGCCCCTAGCCAAGACACCATTTGAATATCTCAGACAGAAGCTGGGTGTCATTTCGTTTCACACCTAAAAGAGTCCATCTTGTTAGGGAGATTTTTGTATTGTTTGAATATCTAATGCCTCCTAAAATTACTGCAATAGCTCAGGGGGAGCATGTCTCTTCTTTGACATTGATGTCAAAGGGGGAGAAAAGAATTTAGGTGCCTTAGTTGCCTGGGTGCCTTAGTTGCCATCAATGCCAAAGGGGGATATTGTTGGAAAATGTTTAACAGGTAGCGTATGCTTGTCATTGATGGCAAGTACAATAGTGAAGATGACATGAGTATAGGAAGAATGAAACAGATGGGCATCAGAAGTAGTTTGGGAAGACGCTGCAGAGCAAGCTCGATAAGATCAGAAGAGATAGTGCAGAGGATGGTTGGCATGCTTTATAGGCAGTATGTGCTTGTCATTGATGGCAAGATCAGAGTGTGAATTGATGGAAAAACAGGAACAACGTAAGCTTGGAGGAGAAGCATCGGTGATCGTTGGATCCCATCCCGAATTCCTGATGACCGTCAGATCTCAATGTAGACAAGAGGAGCACACAGATATGGAGGATAGATCTTGGGCGTTATATCCGAGTGCAGGGTCCGACCACCATTGGATCGAGGAGAACCTGCACGTTCTTTAAAGTGCAAGGAGTATAGGGCTCACAAAATCTCGAAAAAAGGAGGACCGTCCATCTGTAGGCAGGACACGTGGACACAGATCAACATTTCACTGACTAGAGAGTCAAAGGAACGGGGTTCCCTAACCTCTCGAAATCGCGATATGTGAAATCGTGACTTAACCACAGCCGTCAGATCAAGATGTGATCTGAACCATTGACCCAACTCCATTTCGGAGTTTCACGGATCGAGATTTGGAGATGCCAAGTAATATCAATCACAAGAATCCCGAAATCGCGACATGCGAAATCGCGACGTAATCTAAGCCGTCAGATCAAGGTTTGATCTGGACTGTTGATCTCAATCCATTTCAGAGTTTCGCGGATCGAGAGTTGAAGGTGTCAAAGAATAATAACCACAGGAATCCCGAAATCGCGATATGCGATATTGCGATTTAATCACATTCGTCAGATCAAGATGTGATCTGGACCATCGATTCGACTCATGTCAGCAAACCATGTTAGCTAGGAACACATGGCACAACCAGGTAATGACAAGTGTTAGATTGATTCAACATTTCAAGCACATGTAAGTCACGAATCAGGGTGACACGTGGAAGGTATTCGACATGTGTGATGTCAGCAGGCTTACACCACTTCGGAGTTTCGGAAACCGGGAGATAGAGATGTCAAGAAACTCTCAGCATCAGGAGTCCCGAAATGCCGAATTGTGAAACGCCAAAATCCCGTCAACTGTCCATATCTAGGGGTTATGTGGACCATTGATCCGACTCCCTTTTGGAGTTTCATGGATCGGGAGTTGGAAGCATCAAGAAAATTCACCCCAGGAATGTAGAAATCACGATATGCGAAATCGCGAAATGATATGAGCCGTCAGATCAAGTGTTGATCGAGATTGTTGATCCCACACCATTTCTGGGTATCGAGGATCGTGACTTGGTGAGTCAAGATGCTTCATCTCCAGACTCACGAAATGCGAAATCGCGAAAGTGCCTTATGCATAAGGCTGTGGTCACTACCCTTGGTCACATCGGCGAAAGAAGGAGGAAAGAGCTAGAGCAACCAAGCTCTGTTTCGGGGATCGCAACTGGGAATGATGAGATGCATGGTCACACGAATGTCGAATTGCTGAATGCCGAAATGCCGAAATGAATGAAAAATCCCATGGAATCAATCCAAGAGTGCAAGTGAATTTTAACAAGATCGAAGGGCTACTGTAGCACGTCGCAGTATAATTGCTAGAAATCATTGATGGTCTCTGCTAGCGAATTCGAAGAGACCTCTATGTGATCGCCAGAGAAGATGAAGAGTCTCTAAGCTTCGTCTAGTGAAGTAAGATGATTGTTAGGGGAATTGACAGATGGATGATCGTTGAAGCCTGTAACTGAAACAGAAGGCATGAGCTTGACTGTCACAGAGAAGACGAAGAGTCTCAAACTGCTAGAGAGGCTAAGGAATCTCAGTATAACATATAGTGATGCTGAACGAGTGGCAAACGACCAAAGAAGCTGAAGAGTGACGATGATGATCAGAAAGAGCACTCAAGTTGTGGAGAAATTTGGCACGAAGTGAGCATGTAGAGGCATTGCGAATATTGCATTCACAAAGAAAACAAAGACTATAAGAATGCTAAACAAAGAAGAGATAGTGGTTGTCGCTGTGTAGGAAAATTCAGGTGTGTGCAAGGAGGCAGAGCATAGGAGCAGAAATGCATAGTAGCGGAATGGTGCACTGAAGGGCTATGACGCAGAGAGCATAAAAGACAGAAGAACAGAAAGTACAAGGGGTGTGTAGAAGACATTGATGCAGACAGGGTAGAGAAGTGTAACAGAACATCGACAGGGCCGGTAAGCCATTGAATAATTTTATATCGCTGTAATAAGTTTTAGTAATGAAGAATTTATAATTCAGGGTGGTTGGGAGGTGCTAGGGAGGACTGGTGTCCTCAAAGGTTCAAGTGGGTGCTTGAACACAGGGAGTTGGTGCTTCCTTCTAGTTGGTGCTAGAGAAACCAGGGAGTAGGTGCTTCCTTCTAGTTGGTGCTAGAGCAACCAGGGGGTTGGTGCTTCCTTCTAGTGGGTGCTAGAGAAAACAAAGAGTTGGTGCTCTCAGCAAGTTGCAGCTTGCAAAAACAGAGGTTGTAGCCTCACAATGAGTTGGTGCTCATATGTATGATAATGTAAAGAATGTAGATAATACTTATCATATACAGAAAAAGAGGTTTTTACCCTGTATGGGTTTCCTCGGGAATTATCTGTCTCTGTTTTCTCATATATGTGACTGATGCTGAATGAGCCTTTGTTTATTTCCCATTATTGTGATCATCATTGAGTGCCCTGTAAAGATTTTGAAAGAAGCATAATTTTTTAAGCACGGTAACAACTAATTCACCCCCCCTCTTAGTTGTCCAACACAGAGAACCCAAAGATTGCAAGTATTGGTGACTATTGGGACAACCAAACAGTAGAAAAAATAACAGAGTTATTGTGCGAGTATAATGACCTATTTCTAGCGACGTTTTCATAGATGAAAGGAGTAGCAGGACAACTTGGAGAGATGGAGATCCCTTTGAATCTAGATGCTAGACCAATAAGAAAAAGACCTTACAGGATGAATCCAATGTATAATCAAAAAGTGATAAAATGTTAGAGGATGGTGTCATAAAACCTGTTGAAGAGTCTGAGTAGATTAGCCCTAAGTAGTACAAGAAAAGAAGCAAGGGGGAATAAGGATATGTGTAGACTTAAGGATGTTGAATGTTGCATGTCTGCATGATCCCCTCCCTACTACATTTACATATGAAGTATTGGAAAATGTAGGAGGACATGAAGCATATTCGTTTACTGATGGATTTTCAAGATATCATTGTATACGAATAGCACAAGAAGATTGACATAAGACTACATTTTCCATAGAATGGGGGTCATATTAGTACAGAGTGATGCCATTTGGGTTGAAGAATTCCCCTATTTTCTCAAGGGTAGTAGTAGTTGCATTTAAGGATTTCATTCATAAGTTTTTGGAGGTTTACTTGGATGATTGGACAGTGTTTAGATTATTAAAGGATCATGTTGAAGTGTTAAGATTGATGTTAGACATGTGTAGATAGTGTCAAATATCATTGAACATTAAGAAATGTATATTTATCACACCATTTGGAATCTTGTTAAGGCATGTGGTGTGTAAATAGGGTATGTTGGTTGATCCTACGAAGATTGTTGTCATTGTGACTTTACCACCACCTAAGTCAATGCACTAGTTAAAATTTGCACTTGGTCATACAGGGTACTATAGGAATTTTATAAGGGGATATGCACAAATTAATGCGCCGATGGAGAAATTGTTGAAGAAGGATATCGAGTATTAGTGGAATGATGAGTTCTAATTGAGTTTAGATATGTTGAACGAGAAAATGGTGATAGCGCCAATTTTGGTGTTTCCGGACTGATCAAAGGAGTTTCATGTTCATGTGGATGCATCTGCAATATCACTTGGAGGGGTATTAACACATCTAGGATAAGGTGATATAGATCACCCAATAGCGTCTGCAAGCATGAAGTTGTCAGATTCAAAACAGAATTACAATACAATAGAAAGAGAAGGTTTGGATATGGTATGTGCATTATAGAAGTTCAGACACTATTTGTTAAGCCAACATTTTAAGATGTTTACAGATCACTCTGCTCTTAGATATTTGGTCAATAAGTTAGTGTTTGGGGGAAGAATATGTAGATGGTTACTATTTTTTCAGGAGTTTGATTTTGAAGTAGTTGTGAAACCTAGAAGATTGAATGTAGGGCCAGATCATTTTTCTAGGATAACTAATGGAGAGGAACCAAGCAACTTGGAGGACAATTTTCCTGATGCACAACTATTTTCAGTACAGATTGTTGATGAATATTTTGTTGACATTATTGAATTTTTAAGTATAGTATTTTCCCCAAAGGAATATAATACTACGCAGAAGAAGAATTTGGTGGTTAGAGCTACAGACTATCAACTGATTGCAGGACACTTGTATAAACTAGGAGTATATAAAATTCTAAGAAGATGTGTTATGGATCATGAACACCCTATTATCTTAGTAGAATCACATGAAGGGATAGCTGGAGGAAATTATGAAGGGAAGGATATTGCACATAAGATATTGTGAGAAGGACTTTGGTGGCAAACAATTTCGAAAGATGCAAAGGAATATTTCCAGAATTGTGATGTCTTTCAGAGGGTTGGAAAACTGTCTAGGAGGGATAAGATTCCATTAAGACCTCAGGTAAATCTGAAAGTGTTTGACAAGTGGGTAGTAGATTTTGTAGGACCCATCAATCCACCAGTTAGGATATTAGGAACAACATATATAATTACAGTGAGAGAATATTTAACCAGATGGGATGAAGCAGCATCAGTGAAAGATTGCAGCGCAGGGAAAACAACAAACTTCTTGTTTGAGCAAGTAATTACAAGGTTTGGATTCCATAGAGTTCTAATGAGTGATAAGGGAACTCATTTTATTAATAGTATCATCCAAGAAATGAATGAATAATTTGAGATACATCATTATAAGAGCACTCCTTACCATCCTCGGGATAATGGGATAGTGGAAGCATTTAACAAGATATTGAAGAATACCTTAACCAATATTTTCAATGTTAACAGGGATGATTGGGATTTGAATATATGAGAAATATTATGGGCCTATAGAACTACATGCAAGAAGCTAACAGGGAAGCCACCTTTCAGATTGGTGTGTGGATAGGAAGCAGTAGCCCATTTGGAGTATTTTATACCTAGTTTGAAAATTGTAGCTATTACACACATGACAGAAAGAGGCACAACTCAAGAGAGGTTGTCTCAATTCATGGAATTAGAAGAAGACATGATTATAGTTGGTTTCCATCAGGAGGTACAGAAAGAAAAGGACAATACATGGCATGATAGGCACATTAAGAAGAATAAATTTAAGGAAGGGGATATGGTTCTCGGACAATACATGGCATGATAGGCATATTGAGAAGAAGAAATTTAAGGAAGGGGATATGGTTCTCCTTTATGATAGTAAATACTTGCAGAACCCAGGGAAATTCAGGACACATTGGCTAGGGCCTTTTGAGATAAAGATTGTCACAGATAGAGGTGTTGTACAGTTGTAGAATTTAGCAAGAAAGGAGATTCAAGGATTGGTGAATGGTAGTCGACCGAAACTGTATAGGGACAGTTGACGCAGTAACTCTCAATAGTTGCAATGCATAATATTAGAGTTGTACATAGTGTATATAGTAGGAGTTAAAAGAAGAAAAAGAAAAAAAAAATAGAAAAAGGAAGAAAAAACTAGAAGAAGAAGAAAAAGACAAAAATATGAAGTAGATAGATGGATGGTAGACAAGAAGTTGGATGATACAATGCATTGCAGAAAGAAAATGGTATAGAAAAATAGGATGACACTGCATGCCAGAGAAAGGTAACAAGACATAAAATGTAGCGCAATGGGACAAAGAGCGGTCGGAAAAAGAAATACGATGATCGAAAAAGTGGAATACGCTAGAGCATTTATGATAGGCCTTATAAAACAAGGAAAATTTCAAGGTAAGCCTCATTGTGACATTGAGAAAATGAGAAACTGAGCGAAAACACAGTGTAAGAAGGTATTTCCGAAGGATCCAACGACGATTCAAAGAAGTAGTTTCAAGATTTTGCAGTATGGCACCACCGAAGGTTGGAGATCCCAGTCAAATAGAAAGGAAGACACAGAGTGCTAAGAAGTCCACAGAGCAAGAAACTATAGAGGTAGAAAACCATATTCAGCCAAAAGGAGTTGTCGATGTGGATGTGATGCCATCACTTGTCATTGAACGAGTTAATCCAACAACTGTTGAAGAATAGGAACTAGGCATTGAGCATATGGATGTTGATCCAAGGGATGAAGAACAAAACCTTAAACAACAACTGGGTTTAGGAGCACCATAGAAAATGAACGAGGAAGATGAGGAGAGAACATAATCAGACAATCCTAGGGCATAGGAAGAAGTAGCACAACAACTTGTCATAGAGACAACGTTGCAGTTAGAAGATCAGGTCCAGGTCGAGGATGTCATAGGCCAACAAAATTCTGACATAGAGGAAGAAGAGGATGCACACCAGGAAGCAGGTACATCGACATCGACAACGAAGACAAAGAAAAAACAACCAGTACATGGATCACCGCGCAAACAAAAATAAGTAACACTGAAACTACCGTGCATACCAGAAGGAGTCTTGATCCTTCCTGACATATTAATATTCATGGATAAACTAAAGTATTTTTATCACGATGTAACATACAAAGACACGTTTCTGGATTTTGCGCCAAAATTTTATATGGAAATCAAAGGGACAAGTTCGTCAAGAGTTCCAATATTAGAACCAAAGTAGTGGATCACATGTTTGTATAACACATGGCTAATGAACTTGTTAGTAATCCCTCATTTTGGACGGGGTAAAGATGTAAACAACTGCGTCAAACAATTACTGACATTGGTATATGGAGGTATTATGTGGATGGACACACCAGTGTCAATAGATGTAGATCTGATTGCATAAATGTTACACATCAAAATTCAACACTTAAGTACCTCACCCTAAGTGTCTCAAGTGTCGTAAAAAGTGTCATATGCACCTTGCTAAGTGATGCATACACCTTGACACCATGAAATAACATATGTCACAATCCCTAGTCAATGTGGAGGAGAAATATATTATATGAAGGTCAAAATACTATGTGCACATGAATTATTTATTAATATTCATAAAAACAAAATTAATTTAGTGTGAGAGTCCACCTCACATTTAGTTTCCTAATCTCAAGGAGACGTTGAGAATATCATGGATGGTTGACATATTTTCTCAAACCAAAATCCTAATTTGGTGGATATTGAGACATATTTCCTCCTTAAAATCCTTGAGAGATATTTTCTCCCTAAAATCCTTGAGAGATATTTTCTCCCTAAAAATCTTGGAGATACCATTTTAGTGGATCTAATGGGTGATCTTCTCCATGGTGGTTAAGCCTCCAAATCCTATATAATGAGGGATTTCCATGGATAAAGAAAAGGGAAGACTAGAGGTATCGAACCTTTGATTTTGAACAGAGGGGGAAAAAATAATCAAAGCATTGTTATTCTGATTATGGATCTT
Organism: Picea engelmannii; assembly: GCA_009831015.1. Lineage (NCBI taxonomy): Eukaryota > Viridiplantae > Streptophyta > Pinopsida > Pinales > Pinaceae > Picea > Picea engelmannii. Next base: position 1,913,115 of record ML779789.1, read on the forward strand.
TTGAGAAAGGGTTGGACGAGGAGGACTCAGAGAGGTTGTTGCAACATCATATAAAGATTGTAAGTTTCCTTTTGAATTTCTCATTAATATGCTTGGCCTATTTCCTTCTAGTATGTGTTTACATGTACTTGTATATGCTTGGCTTAATCTGCATAGATAGATTGATTTTGTCTAATCCATTAGAGTAGGAGATATTCGTTTGTCTCTTGTTATCCATTGCAGGTACTCTTTGGAACTCGCAGATTGGAGCATCTTGGAAAAAATTCGAAAGTGAGGTACATCATACTATCCCTCCTTATCTCTTTTTCGATGGATAAAATTAATATATAGGAATGGTAGTGTCCAAAGGTAGTTTTCTGTCTTGGTTTAGGGGTCAATAACCCAATGGAAATTTCACCTATCCACATGGGGATATTTATGTAATAGAAATTGGTGACTCCACTGGGGAAGGACATTGACCTGTATTTCCTTGGATCATCTAAGATTTTTCGCACCTTTAGATCTTATTTGTTGTTTTTTTCTAATATACTTCCCTTTCTCTATTCTTCATTGAAGATTTCACAGAGTCTTTGGAAAGGTTTTTTGAGTTTTTAGCCTTTTTTCTGAGTTTTTGGGAACGACATTGATCCTCTACTATGTACACTAGAGCACTGATCTACTATCAAATCTCTCCTGTAGTGTATACCAGAGCTCTGTAGAACTCTGTCCCTTTGGAAACAAGATCATTGATCTCCTTTTCTAGGTTTTTCTGCCCTTTTCTGATCATTTTTTCTCAGTCTAATCCTGATCTTTTTGCTCATATACCTTTGAATACTCTTGAATTTGTTTTGCTAAGAGTTGTGAATTTATCACCCATTTATGTTTATCCTTTGAGTTTGCAAATTTTCTGTTAGTTGTGGTCCCCTTGGGTTAACAAGATCCCTTGGTTCTTTTTTCCTTTTGAGTTTATCTGCTCTTCGTCTCGTAAAGCTTTTAGATTGCTTCACTGTTTAGGATTGTTCATCAACTAAGGTTTGCAAAGGTTTTTTGGTATTGAGCCTTCTTGTATTCATTTGAAACATCTCTCTTTTCTGGATGATTAGGACTTTTATAACAACCTAGCTTGATTTATGTTTCTTGTTGATCATCATTTGAGGATTTTCGTGAGTCTTTATCTTCTTTCTCTTTTGCATATTTGAGTTCTTGATTGAATGAGTTATCATACTTGTTTCTTTCCATTCTTGTTATCCTTTGAGTGCATTCTTTGTTTGAAATCTTTTTTCTTCGTCTCTTTTGTATCTGCATCCGACTCTTTCATTTTGATTGAAAGTAATGAAGCATTAAAGGATTTTCGTTTGCTTTCTTTTAAAATCAAATAAAAAAGATAATTGGGTTATTTCTTTTGGGTAGTGTAGTAGATTTCACTTAAAAAATTGCATTTGGGAATTGGGTGTTTTTTTTGAACAAAGTTGAACCTCTTCTCCATCTCATATGTATGATTCATTGAAGAAAAATATTTTCATCTCATTATTCTACATTTTTTTGGAGTCGAGTATAAAACATCATAAGTTTCACTTTCGCACCCTTGAGTAAATAACAACCCTGAAATGAAGCTCTTATAAAATTGATCAGACACTTATATTATTTGGTAGCAAACCTACATTAGCTTAAATTGTAGGGATTTGGAATAGGTTGTGAGGATAACTTTCCAAAACCATCAAACAAACATAGAATATTGTCCTTGGGAGTGGTAAATCCAATTGTTTGTATAAGCATAGTCAGGATCCCCCTCTCACACAGGGGTTAAACATGAGGTCGCGTGCAGGAGAGAAGCAAAGATTTCCCCTTTGAAGCTTAATCCACATAGCAGAAATATCGTATATTGGGGGTTCTTACTGAGAAACGACTGGTTTCATTTAGTCTCGGAGCTTCGTGAATCTCGAATCCATTCGGGGTTCTCAGTAGTATTCAGGTCCACTTGTCTTCAATTCTCTTGAATAATTTTAGACTTGTTATTTGGCCCATACATTCCTTCCCGACTGTCGAATGCACCCGCATGGAGGCTCACTATGAGTTGGTAAACTTAGTGGCCTATATATGTAGGGTTGATACACAAGGTGACGGTGAAGGGGAGTCTTCATTGTACCTGGGTTAGACGTTGGTCAAACACACTCAGGCTCCTTGGAGGGTACACACACAGGTAAAACTGTGTGGGAACTTGCACCAAGGCGTAAGTCTGTTAAGTAGGTTTCCAACATAACTGATCCACTTGATCTATCCCAAACCTTTCCTATATTGATCTTGTGATGTTGGATTTCATCACCAACTAGTTGTTTCATTGTCGAAAGTTTTGTTTGATAGTTTTCTTCTTATATTTGTAGTGTGTGTTGTTTGTTTTCATTAGTGGACCTTATGTTGAGTCAGTTACAATGGCATCATTTCCTGGAAGTACCAACGAAGAAACCCCTTTTCCCAAGGAACCTTTCACCTTACCTTATTTTGGAAACATTAGTCCTCCATGCATTGCCACACTGAGTCTTTCAGGACTCACCATCGGGTTACCGGTTTGGTTTTTCCCCACTCCGATGATCTATAATTTTCCTAGTGCTTTGAATGCACCCAATTCTTTGGATGTAAGCAATCCACCCAAAAATCAAACTCATGTCGACCTTTCGCCTTATTCACCCTTCAAGTCTCCTTAACTTTCTCCTTCTTCTCCTAGTGAAAGCTCTAAAGCAAGTAGCCAGGTTGATAAGAAGAAGATGAAATAGAAGGGGAAGAAGAAGAAGAATCAGAAAGAGACCAAGCCTCCAATTGCATCAGTTCATGTTGTATCCAAGCAACCAGCTACTGTTAATTATACTGGGAGTGTTGATAAAGTTGACATGTCTAAAATGAAGAATCAAAACCAAAATTCCGTTGCAGGCTTTGTAAGGGTGACCACTTTCTGAGGTATTTATCTTGTCTCCCTAAGGTATTAGAAATGTGTTCTTCCACGTCATCATCCCTTGCTAAACATGTTATTGACACCTTGTCAACTAGTGACGTTAAGGCTGGGAAGAAGAATAGAACTATCAAATTTCCTTGTATGTTCTGCGAAGGTGATCATTACTCTCACCTTTTCCCTCGTATGGATGAGGCTTCTTATCTTTTGGAAAAGATTCAAATTCCAACTGGTTATCATAAGACCTCTCCCAAATCGTCATTAGTTGATGGACTGGTCAATCTGGTTCCATCCTTGGTCAATCTGATTGATCAGGTGGTCAATCTAGTTTCATCCTCAGTTGAACCACTGACCCAAGTAGCTGATCCAGTTCCATCATCGATTAGCTCGACTCTTCATTTGAAATGTGAAACCCAAGTGACCGATCTAGTTCCATCATCGATCAACCCCACTCTTCATCTAAAGAGTTCCAAAGTGGTCGATCCAGTTCCATCATTGATCGATCCCACTCCTCCCTTGAAGAGTGAAACCAAAGTGGCCAATCTAGTTCCATCATCGATTGACCCCACTCCTCATTCAAAGAGTGAGGATGTCGCTTAGGTATACCTCGTTAATATTGATTCACCTGGACAAGGGGGAACTCCGCTTGTACCAACGACACACCCTTCAAGCAATCAGATGATTTCTATTAATTTGAATCATTTGATAGAACCTCATCTTCCTTATTACATGCCTTTCCAAATCATTATCCAGGTTTGTGATAGGAATAATCCTCACACTATAATAGATGAAGGTGATTATGTTAGCATCTTATCCATGAATTATTGGCAAGCTTTTGTTTCGCCGCATCTTACGCCCGTGACTCATAATATGTTGACCTTTGACAAAAGAGTTAGTCAACCTTTAGGGATCCTTCCTTGGTTTCAGGTTACTTTGGGAGGAAAAATGGTCTATGCCAATGTGATGGTAGTTCACGACCCCTTGGACTTTAACCTGCTCCTTGGGTGAGACTATATCTATGTTATGAGAGATTTTGTGTTCAGTCTCTTTCGAGTGATATGTTTCCCTCACAATGGAAACATATTAATGATCGACCATTTTTCATTCATTGACCCTCATCTGATGGTCAACCATCCACCTTCTTTGAATGGTCCATACATGCTAGCAATGTACGACCCGTCGCAGGTCAATTATGTAACGACATGCCCCATGCATTCAACCCTACACGAGAGGGAATCTCTCCCTTCTCTTGACTTATATCCGATAGTTGACATGTTCATCTCTTCGATAGGGATATTAGAGCCAGATCTCCCTACCCTTATCAAGGTTGTTGACATGTATTCCTTCCAGAGTGTTTTTCTTCCATCTAACGAAGATCTTTTGGAATCCATGGCTGAAGTTTGTCCCTTGACATGTATTCCTTCCAGAGCATTCTCCTCTTGGAAGCCATGATCAAGGAGAGGTTTTGAGCATAGTTTTTCTTCTCTGTGGAATGCTCGTTAAAAAATGAAACATGGGTCTTGAGCATAGTTTTTCTTCTTTGTGGAAAGCTTGTTAAAACATGAAACAAAGGTTTTGAGCATATTTCCGCTTCCTTGTGGCAAGCTCGATAAAAAATGAAAGAAAGATTTTGAGCATAGTTTTGCTTCTCCGTGGAAAGATCATTAAAAAATGAAATAGAGGTCTTGAGCATAGTTTTGCTTCTCTGTGGCAAGCTCTTTAAAAAATTAAACAAAGGTCTTGAGAATAGTTTTTCTTCTCTATAGAAAGCTCATTAAAAAATGAAACAGAGTTCTTGAGCATAGTTCTTTTCATGTGTCAAGCTCGTTAAAAAATGAAAAAGTCACCTCTCCTATCAAGTCGAGTCTTTTCACTAGATATCGTAGATATCAAATCGAGTATTTAGCTAGATCTAGTAGATGTCAATTCGAGTCTTTCGTTAGGTCTCGTATTTGAACCTTCCTTTCATCTTCCTTTGTCAGTTGACCTTATTTCCTCCATCCAGTACAAAAATCGGTGACAATATAAGCATCAACGAATGAAACGAATATTGGGGGGACATGTCTCCAGCCTTTGATTATCATTCTGGAGTTAATTCGCTAGATTTTCAATATGGGGGTAGAGTACCAACCATCCATGGGTATCCATCAAAACCTTTGGAAATTACGTTTGGAAATTACAAGCATAGTTTAATTTTGTTTCAAGCTTGTGTAAAAATGAAACCAATTATGAGCTTACTCTTTCTTCTTTCTCATGCTCATAAATACATGAGAATATGACCGATTATACTTTTATCACTTTTTTGGACTCTTAAAGGTTATACGAAAAAGGAATAACCTGGAGTTTTCTTTAAGATCTTTTCATACACTCTAAACATGAAAATATTGTCGAGTGATCTTGCTTCCTTTCATAATCGTTAAAGGTTTGAAAGGGCGTCTTTCGAGTAATAGTTTATCTTTTTGTTAGAGCTAGGAGACTAAAAATACGAAAAAGGACAACCCTGGAGTCTCCTTTAAGTTCTTTTCAAACTCTCTAAACATGAAAAACCACCGATTTTTCCTTCTATGGACTCACAAAATTACACATTGAAGGGCTCATCTGGGGACAAACCCTTACTTATTCTAGTTCATTAAAGAAAGGAAGAGGAACTTACCTAAGGTGAGTTATATCCAGCATGTGTTACCCTCCCCAAGCTCGTTAATTGAAAACAAGGTACTCATCTATCTGGTTGGGGAAAAAATAGAAAGAAGTGGGTCAAGTTTTTGGGAATTCTTTATGGCATCTATTGTCACCCTTGAACATGGAACTTGTTTGTGTCTCATCTTACAGTTGGGTAATCCGCTTGTCTCTGAGTCATACCAATTTCATGTGTCACCATAATTTTTCATCTATTCGAAGAGTGATCTTATTGTTGTCACATTACATTCTTGGTACTTGTCGAGTCAATGCTGCCAAGTCACTTGTCGTGCCTCATCATGTTCAAGGGAAGTTTCAGTTCAAACCGTCCATCTGCTGCAAGATACCAGATATATAAAATATGCAGAACATAAATAAAATGCTAGAAATGGCAAAATAACAGTAAAATATCCAGCATAATCTTCACAATAACACATAAATGATATAAGAATAGCAATAGAAATAGCACTTTGATTCAGAAAGAAATGTTCACAAGCCTCTTCGAGGGGGCAACCTCCAATCGAGCAACACTCTGTTACAATAATCTCCAAGCTAGGGTTTTCATATCCTCGACCCTTATTTATACTAAATATGTCTATTAAGAGAAGCATCTAGAGGAAGATCCTTCTAGAAGCGGAAGCTTCTATTAGGTCTTCTTACATCCGCCTTATTCTATTTTATTGAAAGGCATTATTAATATTGACCTTTATTACATCCGAATACATTGATCTACCTATGTGCAGGTTAGGACTTTAACATGTCCGCCCCCTTAAAAACAACTTTGTCCTCAAGTCTTGAGATGTGGAAATTGCTGCAGAATGGTAGTGGGTTCCCAAGTGGCATCTGCTGGAGTCATATCTTTCCACTGTACTAGCACTTACTTGATGGTTCTCTGATGCAGACGATGCTCACGCTAGTCCAAAACTGCTTCTGGCTGTAGCCAAATGGATCCTTCTTCAACTAACTCTGGAAGGTTGGTTTGAATTTGGCACCTGGGTCCAATCACCTTCTTCAAGCATGAAACATGAAAAATAGGATGTAGCTTCGACTGACTGGGCAGAGCTAATTGATATGCGACTTGTCCCACATGCTTGAGAACTGTGTAAGGGCCATAAAATTTGAGTGCTAGATTATGACAATGCTCGGCCTTGAGGGAAGTTTTCTTATATGGTTGCAATCTCATAAACACCTGATCCCCTTCTGCAAATTGACGTTCAGAGCGACCTTGATCTGCTTGCTGCTTCATTCTATTCTGTGCCATGACCAAGTTATCTTTAAGGGTACGAAGGATATCCTCTCAAACTGTAAGTGTTTGTTCAACCGCCTGGACCTTCGAGGTACCCGGTAAGTATGAGAGAACTGAAGGTGGCTTCTATCCATATACCGCTTCAAAAGGAGTCATGCGAGTGGTTGTATGGTATGTAGTGTTGTACCACCATTCGGCGAGGGGTAACCATTG
>ML779789.1:1920644-1932307 GCA_009831015.1 Picea engelmannii
TAAATGATCTCATAATCATATCCAAAGAGCTTAGTCACCCATTTTTGTTGTTCCTGGGAGGAAATGCGTTGTTCCAAAAAGTACTTGAGGCTTTGATGGTCGGTCTTAATTTGGAAGCGTTGCCCCAAGAGATAAGGATGCCAAAACTCAACGACATGTAGAATCGCCAACATTTCTTTTTCATAAATGGGTTTGCCCATATTCCTTTCAGACAATTTCTTGCTAGTGAAGGCCAAAGGTCGACCCTCTTCCATAAGGACAACGCCGATTCCTTTCCTTGAGGCGTCACATTCCAACACAAAGGTATTTGTGAAGTCGGGAAGGGCCAGAACTGGAGTGGTGCACATGGTTGTATTCAAGGTTTGAAAAGCTTGAGCAATGGCTGGAGTCCAAGTGAAAGAGTTCTTTTTGAGGAGAGCCGTGAGAGGTGCTGCAATCTTTCCGTAGTTCTTAACAAACTTGCGATAATACCCTGTGAGGCCCAAAAATCCATGCAAGCTTTTGAGAGTCTTTGGGTGCGGCCAGTCTTGCATAGCTTCAATATTTTTTGGGTCCACCCTGACGCCATCATTTCCTGCCAGATGACCCAAGTATTCTACTTCTGAGGCACCAAAAGCACATTTGGACTGTTTCAGGAAAAGTTGGTGCTGAGAGAGTAGGCGGAGAACTTGATCCACATGAGTAAGATGGTTTGTCCAGGTTTTTCTATAGATGAGGATATCATCAAAGAAAACTAAGACAAAATGACAGAGAAAAGGGCAGAAGACATGGTTCATGAGGCTCTGGAAGGTGGAGGGGGCATTACACAAACCAAAGGGCATGACCAAAAACTCATAGTGTCCCTCATGAGTGCGAAAGGCAGTCTTGGGAATGTCGGCCTCTTTCATACGTATCTGGTGATAGCCCGAGCGAAGATCAAGTTTGGTAAAGAATTGGGCGCCACTCAATTCATCTAGGAGGTCATCAATGACAGGAATGGGAAATTTGTCTTTGATGGTCAGTTTGTTGAGAGAACAGAAGTTAGGACACATTCACCAAGAACATTCTTTCTTCAGTACCATGACGACTGGAGAGGAGTAAGGGATCGTACTAGTACGGATGATGTCAACAATAAGGAGTTCCTAGATCATTTTTTCAATTTCATTTTTTTGTGCAAAGAGGTGGCGATATGGACGTATACTGGGGGGAAGGCTTCCTGGGACAAGGGGAATGGAATGATCATGAACACCGTAGGAAGGAGGGAGTCCTTGGGGAGTGGAAAATACTGTTTGATGTTTAGAAAGGAGGGCTTGGAGCTCTTGGGGCACTGGGGGTGTCTCTGTGGCTTGTATGGCATGGAGTTGGGCAATGACACCAGAATGACCTTTTTTGAGCAGTTTTTCCATGAACTGATGACCTCAGGTGAACCAATAATGATGACTTGGAATTTATATTGGTGGCCTCCTTGGTCGAATTGCATGGTTAAGTTCTGGAAATCCATGAGAATGGGACCCAAAGTCCTTAGCCAGTTTGCACCCAACACAATGTCTTAACCACCCATTTCAATAGCAAACATATGGGATTTTAGGTGGTAGTCACCGATTTGGAGACGCACATTTTCACAACACCCACCACATTTCATAGAACCACAATTGGCAATCATGATTTGGAAATTGTTGACAACATGGATGTAGCAATGGGTTTCTTGGGCAATGCGGCGATGAATAAAATTATGGGTGCTGCCACTATCAACCAGAATGATGACCTTTCGGTGCTTTATGTAACTGATTAACTTGAGGGTTAGGGTGGCAGAGAAGCCGATGAGAGCATTGAGGGAAATGATCGGTTCCACTTCGGGAGGGTCGGAGGGAGGGTTTATGTCAGTGATTTCTGGTGACTCGGGCACAAGGGGAGTGTCAACATCCTCTTCTGGAATATCCTCAGAGATGGCCATAAAAATATTTTGTTCCTTACATTTGTGGCCTGGGAAATATTTGTCATCACAATTATAATAGAGGCCTTTGAGTTGGCGTTCAACCATTTCAGCCCTGGTCAATGTTTGGATCTTTAATGGGGCGGAGGGAGTAGTGGGGTTTACTGGTTTAGGGCGAGGGATGAAGCAAGGCTTACGGTTTTGAGAGGAAACAATTTGTTGTGCTTCTTTAGCTTTTTTAGTAGCCTCCACCCAAGTCATAGGTTGAGCCATGAGGACATGGGCCTAAATCTCCTCCTTGAGGCATTGATAAAACACTCTCGAAAGAAAGCATCAGTCATGCCCTCTGTTCGAAAAGCCAGGCGCTCAAATGCAGCTATGAAGTCTTCTACTGTGCCTGATTGCTTCAATTTTTTCAAACGGCCCAAATGGTTAGTGTCAGTGTCAAAGCGTTCATAAAGCTCAGTCACAAATTGGGTCCAAGCAATATACCCTTGACGGAAAGTTTTTCTCCATTGCCACCATTGCCAGCGTTCTTGATCTAGAGGGAGAACACCATACTGGAGTTTGGCCAAGTCATTTGTAATGTTGTAGAGAGAGAAATAATGTTCCATTTGGGTGACCCAACCAGTGGGGTCTGATCCATCAAATTTGGTTACATCCATTCGCAGAAGGCGTATGTCCCGTTGAAAGTGATGGGGCTGAAAGGAATGGGAAGAAGTTTCACCTTCAGTCTTTGTATGTTCATCATGAAAAGAGTCATCGGTAGGGATCTTGAGTTTGGTGCAGAGTGATGCAAAGACAGATTCAAGCTGGGTGGTTAGTTCGTGTTTGACTTCCGCCATTGTGGACTGCATGACTACATTTACAGATGCATTTATGGTGGTATTGATGGATGCATCACGGGAGACAATAGTAGTACTGAGTTGTTGCACTTCTTGTTGGGTCTTGAGCAAACCAGATTGCAAGGTGTTGAAGCGAGACTCTAGTTCTTGGCTATGGGTATGGGCCATGAGGATGGGTGAACTAAAAAGGGAGCGGGCCGGGTCAGAAATTTTTGTAGAAAAATGATATGGATGCATGTGATAAGGGAGAAGAGATGAATCTAATGGAATAGGTCTCAAATAATGGTGAAAAAAATTCCAGAATTTTTATTTTTTATTTTTTATTATTTTTTACAGCTACGGGGTTATACTTTGTCTAAAGAATGCTGCAGTGCTGAAATCCAAAAATTATTAACCAGAAATAAATGTGTATTTACTTGGCAACCCGAACACAGATGCGTGGCAATAGATCTCGCTGGTGTAATTTGTTTATGTTTATGTTTATGTTCCCCAAGAGTTAGGTATTCAAGGGTTCTACAGACAAGGGTTTGCCCTGTGCTATAGCTCTTTGATATATGTGTGGGGTCCAACAGTAGTACTCGGCCCAATATCTCAGGGCACTAACTAAGGAGGATAGACCGTACCCTTAGCCGTACTACCTGACTACCCAGGTACTAGAGAGTATCTTCCCGAGTGTTGTTCTCGGTGACACTATAGCAGTCTGGTGGCCGATAGGTTTATCTAAAGAGGGCTTGAAGAAATCTAGGCCGATCCATACACAGGTGTTGTCTGATGCGCTACCACTCGAAGGGGTACCAATAGGGGTTACAAGGGTGTCCAACAGATGTGCGCTTAAGAACCACTTGTATTTCCTACGTGTATGAATCCCTCAACCACGGGTTTATGCGTGTAACGACAGATCTCTATGGATTAAAGACGCCGGAATACGTCTCTACCTTGAAAAAAAATACCCACAATTTCTGCCAAGGAAAGTGCTCTGATACCACTTGCAAGATACTAGATATATAAAATATGCAGAACAGAAATAAAATGCTAGAAATGGCAGAATAACAGTAAAATATCCAGCATAATCTTCACAATAACACATAAATGATATAAGAATAGCAATAGAAATATCACTTTGATTCAGAAAGCAATGTTCACAGGCCTCTTCGAGGGGGCAACCTCCAATTGAGCAACGCTCTGTTACAATAATCTCCAAGCTAGGGTTTTCATACCCTCGACCCTTATTTATACTAAATATGTCTATTAAGAGAAGCATCTAGAGGAAGATCCTTCTAGAAGAAGAAGCTTCTATTGGGTCTTCTTACATCCGCCTTATTTTATTTTATTGAAAGGCCTTATTAATATTGACCTTTATTACATCCGAATACATTGATCTACCTATGTGTGGGTTAGGACCTTAACATCTGCAGTATTTCCAGTTTCCATTTCCTTTGTCAGTACATACTCATTCGATTCACTGTCTTACATCACCTTCCCATGTCAATTTCTTGTCGATGATGGGGGATACATCAAGGCCCTCCTTCGACAAGTATTTTCCTTTCAACTTCAACACATCATCCAGGAATTAGACTTAGAAACTAGTTAGTACCTTGGGACTTGCATGCCTCAATGGAAGGTCTCCTCACTTCCGAAAATAGGTTTACATCATTGACCTCTGATTGGATGATTCCACGAATGTTCAACTTCAACTCATTTATTCACATTCACTGGAATGTACTAGGGTACCTTGGGAGTCATTGGCACCATTGGTGATTTCCCTCGCACTTGTTAACAATTTACCTCAATGATCAGTAATCAAAAGGTTTTTACCATGTTCAAGATCAAATCATCCATTCACATGGATAGATTCATACCACATCAGGATTGGGATGAAGACCCTAGGTTCAACATTCACTCTGTTATTTTCTTTTCCCAGGCCGCGAAGGAGATCATTTGAGCATGTTGATATATATATATATATATATATATATATATATTGTCACATAGATCCACATTGTATTGGTCCGTGACTATGTTTTATCATCTCGTAGCTCCACTGTGTATTTTTCATGGCTATGATCAGTTCATGTCATGGAGGTATGGATCCACATTGTATCTCTGGTGGCCATATCCCTAGTCAATATTTTTTATAGATCCGTGTGTATTGGTCCATGGCTGTTCTTTGAGTCATCTCATATTCCAAGCATAGGTATGCATGCCTAAAAAATGGAACATATATTAATATTGTTTGATGATTGTTTGCAGCTTCTCCAAGTTCTCCAACTCCACACCCTTGCATTGAAGAATTTTAAAGTGTTTCGGCTAGCAGTTTCTCTTCTGAACTCACACTTTACGGGGCATATGTTACACATAAAAATGCCACACTTAAGTTCTCAGGTAATCCCTGAGGTATAATTTATTCAACTAGTTGGATGTTGAGGTGGGGAGAGGCCTCAGTGGGAGGAATGGTGTCTCCGGTGTCAGTTCCATTAGAAGATACGACACACACTTGTGCTGAAGGGTGTATGAGAGATGGTGTGCCATGGTATGCCCCCAACAAGGATGGGTCCTTGAAAATTCCGTGGCCCATGTCAATGAGTGAATAAGCATCAGAAATAGTGCGGACAAGAGGCAGGATGTTATCGATGTTAGCGCAGTGGTTAGGCTTGTAATGTGAAATTTGGTTGATGGTGATGATTTTCCCGTTGTTGGGGAACATCATCATTCAAAACACAGAAGAGGCCACTACCTTCATAGAATACATGTAGCTACATCCAAAGAAGATATTATAATCGAGTGGGGCATCAATAACTTCAATATAGATGAGGATGGTTTTTTCCTCGAGTTCGACTAGGACATTTTGAAAGATCCCTTTAGGGGAGGATGGTCAACCATCATAAGCTCTTAAAGTGATTGTGGATGGTACTAGCTCAGGGGGGCCAAGTTTCTTCCATACATTTTTGGACATGATGCATGTGGAGGCACATTCATCAATGATACACCAATGAACTGTGATGCTCTGAATCTTGACTGGTATCTGAAAAACTACCAAAGTAAGTAGGCGAGGTTCCCCACTATCTAGATCAAATGTGATTAGTATCAGTTGGTTTGACTACCACTAAGGTGGAAAGTAAGGATTCTTTTTTAGTTGGATAGGTTTGGAGGACTTCCAATATAGACATCACTACAGGGGACTATGCCAAGTCATCGACCAGACTGTATTTGTGTGCTGCCCTAGCCTGAGGTTTATTGACATTCCGTCATAACAAAATGTGAGGGATACAGATGGGGGGTTCAGTGTTAGGGCATGGAATCATCAAGGGTTGTCTGGATATAGTTGGAGCTTCTTATGAAGTGGTGTGAGTAGATTTAGGGGGCACACTATATTAACGACCACGTGTTTGCAGAATAATTTCTTCTTCGCTAGTGAGGAGGATATTGCGATCCACCGGATTTCCAGGGTTTTGCTACTGTCCCATTTGTGGTGGGGAAGGATGTACCTCCTATTGGGTATTCATCACACCTTGGTGTGGAATAGGGTTTTGAAACATGGCTGGGGGTTGTTGTTGAAAATACTGTTGTGGGGATTACTGAGGAGCAAGTGGCATTGGAGGTCGTGGCGCGTTCATGGATTCTTTCATCCATTTGAAGTCAGTAATTTGGGGGAAATGGTGAGTGTAATGTCCATGATCACAACAAAGAGTGCAAGGGAATTTCATATGGAGGTTTTTGTTGTTGTTCCTCCCTTGGCGTTTGTTTTTATTGTTCCCTTGGGGGTTTTGGTTACCCTAGTTCTGGTTTCCCCTAGCAGGTGGGTTTTGTTGGGGGTTTTTTCCACCTGGTCCTAGGTTATTATTGTTTTGTTTTTTTCCTTTATTCTTGGAATTATTTGACTGATGGGCCAGATTTTCCATATTCAACTATTCAAAAGTATGAAGTTGTTGAATGGGAGAGGGCTGAACAAAGTTAATGCCAGCGTGTGGTTTCCCATGTGGAGGAGCAATCGTCTATGGAGGACTAGGAAATGGAAAATACAGATTGGTTTGTGGCAACAATATGTAGGGTGCATATGAAGTTGAAGCACTTTCACTAGTGCCCAGGTTATATGTTAAGGTAGAGGGGGAACCTAAACTTGGTTGAGAAGCCAGGCACATGATGGGTGTTGACGAGGGACCACTCATGGGTGGAGGGGGAGCAACAGGATATGGTTGCTGGTAAGGGGGAGGAGGGTAATAATATGGTCCTCCATATATCAGTGGATATTGGGGTGTACCGTACATAGGTGGTTGTTGGATGTACAGGTTGTGGTGTGTCGTGGTACCAATCAACTCATTTGCCATGTGAGACATCCCAGGTTTGTCCTGTCCAAATGGTATGGGTCTCGATGCACTAGGTATTAATGTGTATAAGTAACCCGACTGAGCAAAAATTAGGTCGAACTATTGAGCCTTGTTGATGGATTCCTCTTTCAATTGGGGGAAGGTGGATGCCACATATTTGGAAAGTATAGAGACGAGTGATTTTAGAAACCAATTGAGACATTGTTCTTTGGTAGTTTCTTCTTTACATAAACTACGACACTGATGCCATTCATGAATGTGGTCGAAAATATGCATAGTTGAGGTTTGTTTGCACTTGGAGAGTAGTTCTAAACTAGTATCATGATGAGCTGGTAGTTGGAAAAAGGCCAAAAAGGCTTTGGCCAATGATTCAAAAGTCACATGGGACCCTGATTTGTTGTCCACATATCATTTGGTTGATGGGCCAGTGAGCGTTCGTTGAAATAACCTTAAGAGGATGGAGTCATCCATGATTTTGTTTGAAGAGAACCATAAGTCAAAGGTCATGACGTGGTTAGTGATATCTTCCCTTGATTTTCCTTCAAATTTTGGAATATTTGAAATTAATTTGGTAGGCATATTGGGCCATGTGGGTTCATGTAATATAGGATCATTCGTGAGTTTACTCAAATCATGAATGTTAAGAGATGCCAAATATGGCATGGGGGGTGGTGGTGGAGGATTAGTTTTAGCCATGATGTGAGCAGGTAGTGGACCTGATCCTTGAGGGGGATTTGGTGGGGTTGTAATTCTCCCTTGAGAGGAAGTCCCCCCCTTCCTTGTGAAGGAGAGCTAGTGGATGGATGGCCTTGAGAATTGGACCCAAGTGAAGTGGAACCAAGAAAAACTGATCCTAAAATAGTGGCACTCATAGGGCTGTGAGATGGTTGAGATGGTGAGTTTTTAAGACTAGTAACTCCTCCTAGAATAGGAGGGATATTTTGCAAGCGTCTGGAATGACAGGGATTTTGTGGGTCCTCTATGATGTCCGACTAGAAAAGTGAATGTTTGAAAATGGTGATGAGAGCAATAAATGAACAAGAGACTTGTATAATTTGTACCTTCAAAATATATCTCATAATTGCATGTTATCGAATGAGAAACATACATAAATCAATTGTAAATAAGAATAGATGTGGGTAGGTGTATTTTTTTTCCACGTGGGAGAACAAAGAAAACAAATGCTCGTGTCCTAAAAGACGTATCGTCCTTCCTCTCAAAGAGGAACTAGTGAAGGATTAAATAATAAGTTATAATCAGGGGTAGAGGGTGCATATCCCGAAAGCGATGGCGATATTTCCCAATAGCCACAAAAAATCTAATCAAGGTGCAATTGCAGCCCACAATTGCCACCTGGGTAGATGTCCTAAATTTGGCCACTAATTACCTCGGTTAAAGTGCGACATTTATATTTTCGGCCTTAGAAATGGTTCACGGGATGGATCCCTTCCAAGATTTGGGTGACTCAAGGGGGGACATATAGAACAACTAGACCTCGGCCTTCAACCCTTCACGTGTATCTCCCTGCCTTATGGTGTAGGAACACTTGACTTGCAGGATTTTAAAGTTCCATATTTGTCAACTTCTAATGTTTGAAAATGTGAGAACCAGATAATGGGGGGTTATTTAGATGCCAACCCCTGAGATCCTACCTAGACTAAAAAATTTCTTTTGGCACCTTCTGTGGAGGAAAACTTAGTGAGTTTTTTTTTTTAATTTATTTTAGATGTGGTGGGTTGAAAGATTGGGGGTGTGAACCGATATCATTTGAATTAAGTGGGTGTGGATAATTTCTTCAAGAAATAGAGGGACGTTTCAAAATTGATTTGGAGATAACCTACAACCTCCACAATTCAATATGGAAATTATGTGAGTCAGGAGTGACTTTGTGTGTGAGCAAGTGATAAAATGTGCCAAATTTTAATAAGTTAGGTGTTAATTTGCAACATGTGGGCTTCATGTGGTCCTTACAAATATTTGTTACCTATATTACTAAGTTTCATTTATACAACCTCGCGGAATTTTAAAAGCCCTAAATAACTAGCATATGGATATATGGGTCCTTACAAATCCTTTAAACTCCAT
Source organism: Picea engelmannii (assembly GCA_009831015.1). Lineage (NCBI taxonomy): Eukaryota > Viridiplantae > Streptophyta > Pinopsida > Pinales > Pinaceae > Picea > Picea engelmannii. The sequence continues at coordinate 1,929,812 of ML779789.1, forward strand.
AATGTTGTTTACTCTAAGAAATCTTGAAAAACTATCCTAGATTGCAAGCATGTGGGCATGTATGGGCCCATTACTTTGATCTTTAAACTCCCCTAGTGATGTAAACTAAGAAAGTAATTTCAAGAAACTATCATAGGTTTGCAACATGTGGGCATGTATGGGCCCTTACAAAATTATGATCATTTCAAAAAGAAACTAAGAGGAGTCCTAGGGGGCTTTGTCCTCTCATAAATATTTTTTTAAGGGAGATTAAATGTCCCCTTAAACACCTTTCTGATTCTCAAGATTGCTCTATGGTGTGAGAGAAGAGCATACTCAATGATCAAAGTTGATTTTTGGTCCCAATGAAAGTGTGTTTATATGTGATATCAAATAATCTCAACTTAACTTTTACAACCTAAACAAGCCATCCATGTGGAAACCAAAGAAAAAGAGGAGAAAATATGGTTATTTTTATCCCCTAAGTGCCTATGTTTAGCTAACCCTTCATATGGGAAAGGAGTCTAAGTGGAGTGAATTTAAAAATTGCATGAAAGCAAGATTTTGAAGGCTAGGGGCCTTCAATTCATCACAAAACCTCTTACAATTTTAAAACTCTCGAAATGTGCACGGGTTATAGTTCAGACAGAGGCGTTGTGGGTGCACAACGCATAGAGAACATAAGTCGTTTGGGCACACAGTACACAGAAAACAAAAGCCTTTTGGGCACACAGTGCGTTGAGTGCGCGTCCGTGGGCTAGAATACCCACACAGACTCTCATACGCGTCGAGGGGGAAATTTTTGAGTGAAATTCTCCCACTCCAGCTCAAAACTTGGCTCTTGAAAGGTAAGGCTAGGCCGGTTTTGGTACTTTCAAGACAAATGGGTAAAAAATAAGTTCTCTCAAAGCCCAAATAGGGTGGAAATTGATACCTATCCCTAGTATGGTTGCTAATCTTTTGTGTCCATTTCATCACTTGGGTGAGAAAAACAAGGGCACTTGCATGTCTAGTTTTGCTAGATAAGACAAAGGTTAGTGCATGAGTTAAACAATCCAAGCACATGAAATAAACAAGTAAACAAACTAAAAACAGCTAAGGAAATAAAACTAGAATGCATAAGAAACTTTGAACCAAAAACAATCAACCAATGACCAATATTATGCCACCACTGGATAACTATATTAGTTGGAAAAACACCATAGAGAAATGAGGACTTATGAGTCCCCTCTTCCTCCTTGGGAGGGCTCTTTAGTTCCCTAATGGAGAGCTCTTCTTACAATGGTAAAAAAAAATAAAAATGATGAAGAAATCAATGCCTATTCCCTCAAAAGGTGAGTGGAATGGCCTGTTGGAATGTTGCTAGAATGCTCCAAGAAGAAAAGAGGATTCTCAAGGGAGGATTGAGGAAGAATAACAATACTATGAAAATCTTAATTTATTAGTTCACCCGTGGTCTCCATTTATAGCATGTCTTTAAGGCAATATTCAACTGGTTCTTAGTGTGAAAAAGGGGCCCTTTAGGGCACCCTTTGGTCCTTGACCATCCCCCCATTCGGATTCAGCTCAGATTTGAGGGTCAAATCAAGTTGGGAGCTGGTCCATAAGTGGTTGAGGGGCAAAAAAAAACCATAAATGCGTCGTTCATAGGAGTGTGTGGATTTTCTCATACATAGTTGTGCATATGGCACATTGTGCGCTCTATGGGCTTCCTTGGCCCGTGCACTATGTGCGTGCTTCATTTAGTGAGTTAGCGCATGCCAATTTTTGCCCAATTGTATAGTTTTTTACTCTTGGAAATGAATTTTGGTGTTGTAGGTGAACTAATAGTTGTTTGTCATTGTTGTATTTCTGTAACCATTTGCATGCAATGTTTTGGACATAATTTGAGTGATAACATATGACCCCTGATGTGTGAGGTTAGGATCATACGTATAGCTGAAATACATCAATGTTTATTCTACTGAGAGTACCATTGTAATGAAGAGTGTTGAGAGGAACTGCAGGAGCGATCTGTCGGAGGGAGAGGGGAAATTGTGGGGCCCAAATGTTTATCTAGGGAGAAAAAAAGAAAATATGTATACAAATGAGGTGGGCTGCCCCATGCTCGTGTCATGTAACTCAAAATGTAAGACAATAACTAAAGTTGTATGATGATCTAGATAATTGCAGTGCCCTCCGGGGCAGTTTGATAATGACAGATGACAATTTGGATGGTGAACATACTCTGAAAAGAGGCAAGGATGCTTGTGAGAAGTGTCAATGACTCGTAGGCATTGATGGCCTAACAAATTCAGAGGTCTTCGACTAGTATAAAACAACTAAAATAGTCACATAGTAAGACCCATCGTAACATGCTATTTTGCTGAAGTCAATGTTAAGCCCTAATATTGGCTCATTACCCCTTAATTGGGGCATATTATATTAGTAATGTTATTTTATTTATGTCAAATTTAGGCCATTAGTTGTAATTATACCTCCTAGTCTCCTATATATACCAAGGAGACATTTTCATTT
>ML779789.1:1985408-2072557 GCA_009831015.1 Picea engelmannii
TACCTCTCTAGCTACCTTACATTCCATCCCCCTTATGAAAGCGTTGTCCTCAATGCTTGATGTACAACCATATACCAGGGTCCCATGGATAATTGTGGACCATAATGCTGAAAAAGACTAAAGAACCAAGGTCCCATGTAGAAAGGAAATCCATCATGATGAAGTAATCCAACTGCCATTGTAAACCAGGGTCCCATGTCCAAATGCTCATGTGAACTCCACACGGAAGATATCAACACCCAATAACCAACTGAAAATGATGCTCCTAATACTGACACCTATCATGTGGATCCAAATAAGAATATTCATCCACATAGTGGGAGAGGATCAAAGATGAATCTGGAAGGAACAATACCACTGTAAAATATGTAGGCTAGATGTTGGTAACTAGCTCCTGATGTGAGACATTGATTGTCTCTACAAAAGGTGGAGTAGAGTCATCAAATAAAATATGGAAGTGGTTGTCATCCCAGAAATGACAACTATCCATATACTAATCATCGCAATCGGCCTCGAGATCATACCAAGAATATATTTCTTGATTATATTCATCCATGATGTCTGCCATAATAAATATCTCTTGCATGTTATCCAATGAATTTTGAATACTACAGAAACTATCATTGAGGTTGTTTGTGAGGCCATCTACAAAGACATCAAATTTATAATTCAATGTCTCATACAATTGGGATTTGAATGTTTCAAGAATTTCTTTGAGGGCTTGAGAGGAAATATCCATCTGAGACCCTATGAGCTCTTTGGTCCCGTAGCCATCACGAAAAAACCCAAAAAATAAAACAATAACTTACTGTAGAAAATTGCGACGTTTTCCAGAAAAACCTTGAAAAACTGTTGAATTTAAAATGCTCATAACTTCACTTCCTGGACTTCGTTTCGACTAATTTTTTTTTAAATTGGGTGAAATTGTGAGAAAATTTGGCCTCCAGCTACTACAGAAATAAAAAATACGCCGTCATCCACGGAAAAACCCCTGAAAATTTGCAGATTTTAAAACTTCAATATCTTGACTTCTTGGACTCTGTTTCGGGCGATTTTTTTTTTAAACTTGGGTGTTTTTATGAGAGGAACTCAGATATACAACCTGTGTCTACACATATTACACAAAAATGTGCCAAAATTTTCTGAAATGTCGTGGCCCTCTTTATTTTTTCCTGAAAAAAAATCTGCAAAAATAAAAAAGATTTGCCCACAATTTCTGCCAAGGAAAGTGCTCTGATACCACTTGTTAAGAACCCAATACTGAATACAAAATCACCACAAAAGATATAGAAGAACAATATAGAAAAGAAAAACTTTATTATATCAAACCCTCGAGGTAGGGCAACACCGTACAATGGATCCTATTATGGAAGGGATTCTCTCCTGTTCACTTGCCTCTTCGAGGGGGCATCCTCCTATTGAGATACCGCTCCAAATACAATACTTCTCTTCATGTCTCATTACATTGCTTGAACCCCTTTATATAGTGTTACCATCACCTAAGAACATTCTAGAGGAGGAATCTTTTAGAAGTAGAACCTTCTAAGAAGTCCTCTTACACCTATTATATCTAATTACCCATTTATTATATCTAACTTCCATAGTGGGCCTTATTTAATAATATAGTGGACATATTCCACCTTACATTGAATGACCTACACTACTATCATTATGGGCCCTCTGCCCCCCCCCCCCAACTACCTCTCTAGCTACCTTACAGAATAGAAGTCGTTTATGTGCACAGTGCGCAGAATGCGTAGAGAACAGAAGCCTTTTGGGTGCATAGTGTGTTGATTGCACATTTGTGGGATAGAATACCCACGCACTCTATGATACGCATCGAGCGAGGGGTGGGGGGGGGGGATTTTGAGTGAAATTATCCTCCTCCAGCTCAAAACTTGGCTTTTAACAGGTAAGGATAGGTCTGTTTTGGTTCTTGTAAGACAACTGGGTCAAAAATAAGTGTTCTCAAAGCCCAAATAGGGTGGAAATTGATACCTATCTCCAATATGGTTTCCAATATGTTGTGTCCATTTCATCACTTGGGTGAGAAAAACAAGGGCAATTGCATGTCTATTTGGGCCCGCTAGACAAGACAGAGGTTAGTGCATGTGTTAAACAATTGAAGAACATGAAATAAACAAGAAAACAAAGTAAAAACAACTAAGGAAATAAAACTATAATGCATAAGAAACTTTGAACTAAAAACAATCAACCAATGAACAAGATTATGCCCCCAATGGATAACTATATTAGTTGGAAAAACACTGTAGAGAAATGAGGACTTGTGAGTCCCCTCTTTCTCCTTGTGAGGTCTCTTTAGTTCCCCAATGGAGAACTCTTCTTACAATGGTAAAAAAAAAAGAAACAAATAATGAAGAAATCAATGCCTATTCCCTCAAGAGGTGAGTGGAATGGCCTATTGGAATGTTGCTAGAATGCTCCAAGGAGAAAAGAGGATTCTCAAGGGAGGATTGAGGTAGCATAACAATACTATGAAAATATTATTTTCTTAGTGCACCCATGGCCTCCATTTATAGAATGTCTTTAAGGCAATATTCAATTGGTTCTTAGTGTGAACAAGGGGCCCTTTAGGGCACCATTTGGTTTTTGACTAGACCCCCTTTCGGATTCAACTCAGATATGAGGGTCAAATCAAGTTGGGTGTTGGTCCATAAGTGGGTGAGGGGCTGACAAGAAACATAAATGCATCATTTAAAGGAGTGCATGGATTTTATCGTACACAGTCACACATATGGCGCATTGTGCGCTCTATGGGCTTCTTTGGCCCGCACACTGTGCACGTGCTTCTTTTAGTGTGTTAGCACATGTCAATTTTTTCCCAGTTGTATAGTTTTTTCCTCTTGGAAATGCATTTTGGTGCTGTGGGTGAACTAATAGTTGTTTGGCATTGTTGTATTTCTGTAACCGTTTACATGCAAGGTTGGAAATTTCAGTGATAACAATGGTAGTGTCCAAAGGTAGTTTTTTGTCTTGGTTTAGGGGTCAATATCCCAAGGTAAAGTTCACATGTCCGCAGGGGGATATTTCCATAACAATAAATTATAGGTCTGCCAACAGATGGAGAAAATCCAGCACAATATTTAGATGATACGACTAAAGAGAAATCCCTGGTAGAAGAAATGAAGAAGACTTATGGCACAATGAGAGGGTCCTTGGGAATCATAATAAATATAATCAATGAACCTAAGATGAGATTATAACCTAATTTGATGGTTTTCAAACTATTAAGGAAACATTGCAAGGAAGAAGCACCTGTAGGAATTATAGCAGTAGTCGCACAGTGTGCAAAGGGGACTCTACTTAGATGGAGCCCATACTTACTGACCCTATTGTTGGATGATTGCAAGGATGCGTAATATATTGGAACATAGCTCCATTATTCATGGCTGATAATATTGATAGCATTGGTGGGTTGGGGAGAACCCAAATTCAGTGGATTTTATCCAAGGCTAGGAAAGTGTCTTGTAGGGAAGTATGTAACATTATGGCACACCTAGGATGCAAAAGAAAGGAAGGATAATTCTAGTATATTTTCTAGGTATTTTGATGAGATGCAAGAAAAGGTGGTTGAGACATGGAGGATAACACCATAAGTGGTGGAAGAGCATCAAGGAGTAGCAAATTTTAAGGCCTCCAAACATAATATGTGGATTCAAGCAAAAAGGGACCCCAAGAAGGAATGGTTGCAGATGAGGTACTTTTTGATAGGAGAGGAACCATGAAAGACTAAACTAATGAATGGAAAGTACCAGTGATTCCTAAGAAGGAACAAAAGGGTAAGAAGAAAGTAGAAGATGACCCATCACAAAAATAAAATAGTCCAGTAGAAAATACGAGGAAGGTTGCAGAGTGCGCTAATGATACTGGAGGGAGAAAAAAAATGAGAAAACCTCGACAAAATAACATTCCAAATCCCTCATCACAGGATAAGGACCATGCAGAAGTAAGAAATGGAGGAATACAACATAATCATACTAATGGTGGAGCACATAAGGATGTTAATGTTCCTATGTAGGAGGAACTAGGAGGTGGAGATGTCACAGACATAGAGATACCAACTACTAAAGTGCAGAAAGATACTATGATGATGGATGGGATAGTCTTACATTCAGGAGGATAGCGCAAGAATATGAAGGTGCACAAGGGTGTCCCTGAATTTACAATAATAGAGGATGATGTAGAGATGGTCATAGAAAAAGTACAGGACCGTGCAATAGAGCTGTGGGACGATGATGAGAAGAAAAGAGAGGATATCATTAAGAATATGATAGAGGTTAAGGAGACATTGGCACAACTACAACTGAATATAGTGAAATAGAAGGAACAAACACAACCACAATAGACTACTGAGGAAATGATAGTTCCAGTGTAGGAGACAGTACAAATAATATCAATGGGGAATGAGAATTTTTGCATAACTCAAGAGATGTTGCAGGTGTATGGAGAGACATCGCATAAGCTATTGAAGGACATTCATCACTTAGACTTGGAGGTGCCCAAGATACCAATAGAGGCACTGTATAAATTGCAAGTCAGTGTCGTGCAAGAGATACAATCAAGGGCACGTGAGGATGCAACAAGTCTCAAACTGTCCAATGAAGTAAATATGACACTAGAGTTGACAATCGATCAGGTGAATTTTGAGAGAGATATAGTAAAGAAGAACATTGGTAAAATCGATTAGAAAGTGGAGGAAGTGTTTAAAAGAATTCTTGATAGAGTAGAAGAAGAAAATATACCAACGGAGGAGAATATTGGAAACATAGCACATACAATGTAGAACTATAGATGCCATATCATAGAGTTAATGGCACTCTTACAACCAAGCACTCCACCAGAGGTTGGATCAAAAAGGGTGCAGGAGGTGACAAATAATATGGAGAACATTGCGCAGAGTTTCCAGAAAATCATAGAGTTATACGACAGAAGCGCAGAGTTGTGGATGAGCCTATAGGAGGATGACAAACTGCAAGACTTAGACAATAAAGAAGAAGGTGTAAACATTGCAGTGCAAGACTTGAAGCAAAAACACAATACAATGAAAATACAATATAGGTTGAGAAGTGCACATGGCTTGAAGAACCTCCAGGAAGAACGAAATAATATACAGGCAGAGAATCAGTCGAGGCTGGATCAAATGGAGCCACTCCAAGAGAGAGAAGAGAAAATGATAACTGAGATTGATGCAACCAAGGGGGAGATTGGAAAAATCAGCTTGGAGACTGAAGAATTGATGAAGGAACTCATCATTGTGTAGATTGTGGAATCTATAGTGGAGAAGAGTTGCAATGAAAGAAATCAAGCTAAATACATTTCAGGAATATTTCAGGAGTTGGAGAAATCAATGCATGATGCAAACATTGCTTTAGTGGCTTGGGACGAGCCACAGGTAAGTGTTGGGGGCCTACTGGCACAAGCTATTTTGGGGAACAACATAGCAATCAATGAAGCAGTTGAGAAAGAGACTAGAAAAGGAGTGTGCGTTGAATAATAAGGAAAAAGTGGCACGAGGAAGAGGAAAGTTAAAGGAATAAATAAGGACAACACAAAGAGGAAACAGTTGGATCGTGGACCAGTCGCACAGAGGAGGTTACAATGTGGACAAACCTAATCCACTTAGGGTTAGGGTTTTGGTATTTGATGTAAATGGTTTTCTACCCATTTTGGTAGTATAAATATGTATTGTAAGATCTTAGGAGATCATATATATATGGATCTTAGCTAAGTCAAGTTTTGGTTGGAAGTTCTCTATTTTTTAGTCGCAGTTACAAATTTTTGGTTGAGAGTTGTGGAGCCAATGTTGAGTCATTTTTGGAGACTTATAGATCATAAATGAGGGTCAGGTCACAAGATGTGGAGCTTGGTGTGACACTGCTTAGACTCAACATCACAAACTTATTATGTAATGCACACAATGAAACGATTGTTACGAGGAAAATCTCTCTATGGCTAGGGGAAAACCACAATAGACAGAAATGACTACAGAAATAAAGTCTAATCTCAAGTATGCTATATAAAAAAATATACTAGAAAGACAAGATAAAAGGCCTACCTCGTCTAAACATTCAATGAAGTCCACCATTGAGCACTTGAACCAAAGAAATATACCTACAACTAGTCCTCAACAACCAAGCAACGCAAGCATATGGTGATAATATATGATGTTAGCACATTCAATAGCATAATCCATTAAAATTCATAACAAATACGCCCATGGAATAATAATTCAAATATTTGCAACATATCAATTGGATGAGAAAAGAGTATTTCTATTAAGATATAATCAATAGAAGTGAATAAGTTACAGACTTCCGTGTCGGCATGGTTCGGAACCGAGAAACTAAGTTCCTTCCAGTTGGGCCTCCACCACTTTAATCCTTCACCAAAGGTAAGCTCATGTAAGAGAGACAATGGAGTTCTTAATCAATAAGGGAATATCTTAAGCGTTGAACACTGCGTTCAGACTTAAAGGATAAAGGGATGCAGACTCAATGTGAAGTAAATAATTCCTCCAGAGTAACTTTTCTCTCAAAGTTGAATTTTTTCTCCTCCTTTTCCATAGTTTGGAATTAGCCAATTTATACCCTTCAAGTGGAACTGAAGGGTAGAGTCAGAACATTTCCAGTATATGGAAGGCCAAGAATCATTGATCTCCTATCGTGACATGGAAACCCGACACTATTTTTCAATTTTGGGCACATTTCCCGATGTACGCTGGTTGTAGTGTTGCAACCTGCGTATATACATGATGTATAGTAGGTAAGGTGCGTATATGTGAAAAAAATGTATTTTTAGCTCTGCGATTTGCAAAAAGGGATCTAAACTTTGCATGGGGAAATGGAAAAATTCCTTCTGTGAAAGATTGCATGGGGTGAGGAAAATCTTGCTATAACAGATGCCCCCTAATCTGTGAGGTCAGAGGAGTATCTGTGATGGTCGAAATAAATTATAAAAAATGAGAAGTGGAGTAATGGGGACCCAACTAGAAGAACTAGTTTCTCATTACAATTTGTATTGACTTTGCATACATGGCTGCCAATTTGAATTACACTGCAGATCCATGTGAAAATATACCAAAGAACTGTCTGTGGCCATGAATAGGAAAATACAAATGCGGTTACATGACAAAGACTATCATAGTCACGAATAAGTCCCAGTAGAACCGATCTCAAAATCAATTTGAAGATATTTGTATACAATGGAGTACAATCTGATCTCCCATGATCACTGAAGTCACATAGGTACTAGTCCAATGAAAAAGGAAGAAACCACTTAGGAAAGTTGCGGCCACATACTGATGTCTTCAAGTCTTCTACACAATCTACCAAAGGTGCAAGTCTACATCATGTGAATAAAGGAGTTGAGGTCGAACACAATGAGACTTCATTTGATTACTGGTCATTGAGGTATACCGTTAACAAACGCGAGATAACCTACCGATGATGAAAGTAGGTATCAAGGCACTGAGTACATTCTTACAAGTGTGAATAAAGGAGTCGGGGTCGAACACTTGAAGAATCCATCGATCAGGAGACATTGATGTATTCCCAACTGTCGATGGTGAGAGAACCTGCCACTAATGAATACAAGCCTTGAGGTACTCATAGGACTCTAAGTCTCATTTCCTTAATAAATGAGTTGAAGACGATGGAAGGAGACTTGTCGAAAGTAGAAAATTAAGGCATCTCTCATCATTCATCACAAGGTACAAAGAAAGAGCTTGATGATTTGGAGGAAATTGGATGAAGAACATGTTCACGAACCAATGACCCTATGCGTCTTTCGCGTTTGTCAAGTGTAAGCGGTACATGAAAAATACCCTTTGAATAACATCCAATGAGGAAAACTACCGACAAAGGAGAGGAAACCACCAATAAAGATAATGCCATCCAAGACACTGCACGAATCCCAATGTGTGAATAGATGTATTGTCATTGAACATAAGGGAAACCACCCAGTCAATGAACAATGATGAAATGCCAATTTTTGGGTTCATGGTTACCTACCAATGAGAAAAGTAGGACCAGGGTGCGTAATAGGACTACAACTTCATGTGATTCTGAGACAAACTAAGGGTATGACTGACATGCAAAGTCAAGAGTTCTTAGGAATGGTCGACATAGGTTGATAGACATCCTTTGAACAAGAGCATGAGACATATGGAAGACTCTGGCATCATAGACTCAATGATGAAACCATGAGATGCAGGAGGCATCAATCAAGTTCTCCATAGGGACTGGAAGAGTAACTAGTCGAGGGAGAAAACTCTTTGTAACGATCTCGGCTTCCTAAGGACATGCTAAATTCAAAATTATGATGACAAGTGGAATCAATAACTTTGTGCTCTATTCAAAGGTGACATGACTGCTGCCAATATAAGATAATACTCCCTTCCCACCTGTATTTTTTTGTTTTTTCATAGTAAAATGAATGCTATGATATAGAGGAGGAAACACATGTCACAAGTAAGCAAAACTATTTCTAGCAGTGGAACATACCTATGCTCAATGAAAGGGGGTGAATGCGGGAGATGGACACTCACGAGAATGTTCCCTCCTAGGTATATGGTGTCAAGTTTCAAAGGACATAAACGAGGCTCTGCTTGGTTGAGGATGCAAAACTGCTGATACAAATGGTTTATAATGCGAAGCGAGAACCGGCTATAGGATAAATACTGCAAGCAAGGGTATGAGATGCAATCAAAACTTAAAGATAAAAAATGTCCTTTTTTCATAATATTAGTCTACTTGGTATGAAAAAGGGATAAACTTGTACCAAATAGATGTCCTTTCAAGTCCAATTTATGAGTGTGAAAGAGACAAGTTCACTCGACAATATTTTGTCTTTCTTAAAATGATTCAGAAAAGAGATTAACCAAGACTCACGACCTTTCAAGTCCAATTTAATGAGTGTGAAAGGGAAAAATTCACTGGGAAATCTTTTCACTTTTTAGAAGAGTCGGAAAAGGGATTAAATTGGACTCATTGAGAGGTTTCTAGGTGGCATGTCATGGGGGAGGCCAAGGCTCCCGTACTGGACTTATGAGAAATGTTAGTATCTTACGAATAGTCGACATAAGCTTGGGAAAACCCAAAGATATCCAAGTAGAGGAGAATAAAGTGCTAGGGGAGGTTATCATCTCCATGATATATCAAATGATGTCTCTTACTTTAAAGGACATAGGTGGAGGCATTGGATACCCCACAAAACCATCCCAATCGAAGGGAACTTATTCAGGACCTGGAGGGAGAGTAATTGGAGAGAGTAAAACTATTTCTTGTTCAGAAAGTGTAGTATCAGAAATGATAACGACATGGTTGAAGGATGCATGACCCTCTAAAAGGAGAGTTGGATTGACCAAAGATTGCATTAGTACGACCACTTCTTCAACTCTGGGTTGAATAGGATGTGTTATAACAGGGATATGAGACACATCATCCTCGAAAATGGGGGTATGGTTAGGAGAGGATTGCATCAACATGAATGTCATGTCAATCAAAGGAGAAATAGGGTGTGGGGAAACCATAAATGCCTCAGAACCCGAAGGGCCCTCAAGTGAGAACGATGCTTTTGTTATCCCAACAGTATAAGGACAAAAATGAGTAAGGTGATTTCCCTCGCAAGTCATGAAAAGGAATTTGGGCTTATGTCTAAGACTTCTAGGCTTCTCAATCGTATGAATGCCCCCAACATCATTTACAATGGTTGGTGACATGCTCTCAGCATGACTGGCAGAGGCGAGAGATTCATATCCCACATGATGTACAGAGGTTGGAGATGTGATATCGATATGACTCATGGTGACTAGAGTGATGCCCCTAGCATGACTAGCAGCGAGTGGTTGTGGGTATTCAACATGACTTGCAAAAGTCATCGACCAATATCCAACATGAATAGTATTGGTTGGTGATGGAGCTCCAGTATGATTGGTAGTGACTGGGCTAGTGGTGGTGTTGATTTGTGACATTTGATACCAAGGTCTGGGGAAATATTGGTTTTGAAACATTGTAGGCCAGGAAGGGTCTTGGTTTACACCCTATCCCTCTCCAGAAGAGTAGTATCCTTCTCCTAATTGATCCATAGAGACTTGTATGGGAATCATCACTGAGGCAGATGTCTGGGATGAGACAAAAGTATGATAAGGATTATTCAAGTGAGGATATATGTTTTCCCCATGTGAATGGGTTCCATGAAGAGGATAGCCTGAACCATAAAATTGATTCCCACCATATGAAAGGCTTGGGGATATATGTGGACCCGCCATGGGAAAAGTGTTCGTAGGAACTGGAATGGCGGACGAAGGATACACGGATGGGGTGTAATAAGTAGAATAACCACCCATTTTAGTATTGGATCCTGAAAAAACATAGCTAGGACTGGATCTTAAAGAGGGGAGGTTTCAACCTCCCACAGTGAGAGTTGGCTAAGGGACATGACTCCTATCAAATGAATATGTAGACGGTGGGGCCATGGTGCCCCCGGTTCCAATTCTAAGATTCATATAAGTGGGCCAGGGAGAGGATGGGATGGGAGAAGGTATGTTTGGCATATCAATAGGAAAATGATTAGAGGCCCAGGACATGGACTGAGTGTCATAATTCTGCATACCATTATGAAAATTGGATGGATTCGACCCCATGAAATGAGTGAACATCATGGGGGGGTAGCGGTAAAGGAGGGAGTCATAGGAGCTACACTATCTATGATAATAACAACTCAAGGCACGATATGTCAGATCTTTGTGGTTGTATCCTAGTGGGGTGAACCACAATAAAACCTTGTGTCAATGTGTGTAATGGTTCTTTTGTGTTTTGCAATGTTTATGATGAATGAATGAATGATTCTAGTAGTAGTAAAATGTAGCGCACACTAGATTAGTCTGATATTTAATGAATAATGATTTTTAATGAATGAATATGGTTAAATAATGGTAGATATGATGAATGTTGAAGTAGAGTAGTATTTATAACATCCCCATGAGAAACATCCCTTCCATGACTGTAAACATCTGGGTCCTACAGTCACCCATGATACGTCTCGGGTGAGACTTCATTGTGCACTTTGTGTGTAGTGTTTCCTTCTGGTCTCCAGAAGGGCCGATGGTTTGTAGGGTTTTGTTGGAAACCAAAGGTAGAACTTGGGTCATCCCATACATCCAATAGTGGCACTCCTATCAATATAATGTTTTTACATGTTGATCAAAAATACATTCATCTCATTTTCCTAATCTTTCAAATAATAAAAATATTGATATAAGAAGAAGGAAAATTTAGAATGATCATAATCTCATGGTGTAACCCTCAGTCCCAACATTGTCACGCATTTTTCATATTCAAAATCTGATTTTGTATCCTCAATATATCCATTCTTTTTTCTAAAAGATCATTTCTTCATGTGAACCACAATCAATTTCTTTATCGGAAATAAGTTTCCTCTCTTACATTTAGTCTTGGAAATACACTTCTTATAACTTCCTCTTCTAGACATTTTCTCATCTCTTTTCCCTCCATTTCTCGTAGTATTTTATCCACACTTAATCCCTTATTAAGTGTTAATATTAAGCTCTTATTAACACTTAATATCTTATTAAGTGTTAATCTTAATATCCTATTAATATCTTATCCACACTTGATATCTCCCATACCCCCGAATCTAAATACTTAGTACTTCCATACTTAATGAATATAATAACTCACTTCCCCTCCTCACACCCTCTCGTGGTGGCATACCCATTCCCCCTCTCTTCACTCCACTCCACCTCCACACACATCTGACCCATCCACTTCTCCTTAGTCTATTTCTTGCCTCCTCTCCCCTCCTTATCACTCCACACATGTTTGACCAGTCCACTTCCCTTAGTTTATTTATTAAACTCTCTCCCCTCCTTATCCCTTCATACTCTTCTCCCCTCTGTGGGTTCAAATTCCCATTCTCCCCTTCTCCTTTATGCTCACTCCATGCATCCAAACTAAATCCTCTCTCATACGTCATCACTCCTCCTTATCCCTCCATCTCTCATCCCCTTACTCCCTCTTTCCATGCTCTCGTACTCCCATACTTAGAAATATTTTCAAGTCACTCTCATATTCAAGATTTCAACTAACCATAATATGACATGTGGACCAATCATAACAAGAAACATGGTGACTAATAACACTATAACATGTGGTAGCCTATGGAAACTTATCATAGTGAGACATATCGAAATGGCATGGACGTTGACTCGATGTTGACTGGGAAACGACAAGACAACTCACTAGGCGTTGATTGGGAAAGTGGGCCATCAAAATTTTTATTAAGTCATGATCTTCTTAAGGCTCAACATTGTGAGGTCTCGATTTTTTGGTTCGTCTATTCTATAGTGGAAATGACTCATGTGGATTGTTAGTGAAGAATAATGGAGTCAACAGGGGTCATTTAATGTCACTTAGTTAGGATATGTTATGTTTTTATAGTGGTATTAAGGAAATAAATTAAATTTAGATTAATAAGTTACTTATACATTGTTAAAGTGACTTTTAATCTTAAAATGAAAGTAAAAGGGGAATAAGGATCATATTTGATTTAGTCAAAAGGGGAAATTTCTATAAGGAATGGAGGACGGATAAAAGGAGGGGTAGAACCTCAATTTGGATTATGATTTGATTTCTCATTTTGGAATGATATTGGATCCATTGTTTCATTAGGGTTTAGTAAAACCCTTCCACCATTAGTTTTGTTTCCATGGTGCAATATCCACCCTAGCTAGACAAGAGGGGATCCATCCAGGATTTCCATTGGATCTTCAATTTGGGGGTCTTTTTTTCATTTTGAGGTATATCGTCTTATGCAGGAGACTGGAGGGTATCGATGTGTTCAGGAGGTGCACGGAGTTTTAGAGGGATGAATCTGTTTTCTATAGGTTCTTTGTGGAACCCTAGCATGACGAGTACATAGGGTTCATGCGAGGCTCTGCTTGTTGTCCAACTCTATCCCGTGAGGCACTGCTGGTTATCCAACTTCATCTCATGAGGATCTCTATAAAACTAAAGTGGTTGAGACACTTGGGCATGGGTGGTCGGATTGTTGTCGTCAGTGTTGGAGCAACTCAGCTTTATCTCCAGTGGGGGTTTGAGACTTATAGGGGTTTGGCATAATTCTTGGATATGGTTTGGAGATTTGGAGTTAACCCTTAAGCAGGTTGGATAAAGAACCATCTTCTAGAAAGGATCAGGGCACTACACTCGGTTTTGGTTTTTCAGTTTATGTTTGCTGGTTTTCACAACTGCTATAGTTACAGCCTTAGACATTGTATTGTGTGGTCAAGATTCCATTATTCATAAAGTGCCATATTATCTCTTCTATTTTCCAATGTATTTAGATTGAATGCAGTATCTTTGAAAATATGCCTATTTGTGGGTTATGTGAAAATGTTTGTATAAATTCCTCAATCATCTTAATAACATATAAAGAGTATAACCAGAACTATATTGGATAGCAAATATAGCATATTTCTATTAGGGGTATTATAGTGGTATTAGAGCTGGTCTTCTTTCCAACCCGTGTGTGCATTCCAAGGATGAGGGTTTATTAAGTGTTTGATGAAACCCAAGCTAGAAACTACCAAATTACTACAACTCTATAATATCCATGTTGAACTTTCTTAGGAAGGTTAATCTAGAACGTTTGGCTGAAATTTTGAGGAAGCTAGAGGAAAATAAATACATGAGTGACTACTAGAAGTATCTAACATTGGATGAACATATTTGTTCAAATTTATCCTTCAAAATATATTACACCCTTGTGCAAAAAAACTGACCCAAGGATTTCGATGAGGATTATTTTAAAATCATAGGGTAAGAAGTGAAGAAGGATGTGCATGGAGGAGAGGTTGAGGAGTATGCATATAGCCATGAGAAGGATGTGTGCATAGGTGAAGATCAAACAACAACCTATGATACATCATCATAACTAATCGTTGAGGCCAATGACACTAGTGTGTTGGATGGGTATAGCTTTGATGAATTGTCAAAAGATGAGGATGCATCATCTTTTAATGACTATATGTTACACTCAGTCGATGTTGAGGATCCAACATCTTTCACTGTGTATGATGCTTATGATGAGGGTAGTTAGAGTGTGATAGCACCTATGCATGATGAGGATTCAACACCATATATCCTTTATGATGTTGATGTTGATGAGGACATGATTGTACCTTGACATGATGGTGAAATTGAACAAACACCCTTAGCATTGCATGTTTTGGAGAACTAATTGTTGGTCACAAAGGAACAAATTGTGCAGGTGTTGACGAGGGTAGATGGTGCTCATAAATTTATTGAATTATGTGGAAAACCTAGATAGAGGAGAGGAAAAAGGGAATTGTAGATGGATTCACTAGTACCCAATTGTGCATCATTAAAGAGGCACTAGATTAGATGAAATCATATTATTTTTGGCTATTCATGGATAGGTTTGCTAAAGAAAAGCAAAGGGAGATTGAGGACATTTATTAACAAACTATTTTGGCATGCTCTTCATCCTTTACATTAATAAAGACGTCATCATCTTTGGCAACAATGATGTTAGCCCTTGGTAATTGATTTGGATTGCATTAAATAAATGCAAAGGTAACCTCAAACCAACTTTAGGTTGGATTTTAACCCCTCCAACCAGAGAGGGCTCTCTCAAACATGTAAAGACTGAAAATACTCAAAAATATTTGGCAATGAGCACACAAAGGTTAGATTCTGCAATAGGACAGGTTTTGTTTTACTTATTTAAAAGGGTTGGTAGGACTAACAAGAGGAAGAAAACATTGGGAAATGGGGCCAAATCCTGAGATATACTATGAATATTAATACAAATAATTTACTAATTAGGGAATAGAGGCAAAGTAAGCATATCCTTCAACAATAAATAGTATCCATATGATGGCAAGGCAGAAAAGAGAAAACCCCATTACAAACGAGAGCATCAAACAAAGATCAATTCTCAATTCTAACTTTAGAAGAAATAACAGAAGGATGAATACAATGAACAAAACACTTAACAGAGAGTGAATTCTAGACCTGTAATCATTAAACACGACAAATGCATTAACCATATGAAAGGAGCATCTATCAAGGATTAATTCCAGTCATGTACTCTTAGCTATGCTTAAAAGAAATAACATAAGTGAAATGAATGTGAACTAGAGGAAAACACACTAAAGAATGCACTGTGATGAATCTTGGCTATCAAAAGCACTGTACTCATGTATTAATTCATAAGGACATTCTGAGAAATTTACACATAGTCCCTTCTCCTTCCTGGATGATATTCCCCCCTTCTCAACTCTTGTACATTGAAATATATAGCACTAAAGGTCCTTTCTATCTCACAATTTCTAACTCAAACCCCTTTCCCAAAATAGAAACAGTTACAAACAGAACATGACATGTTTTAACTGATCTCCTACTTTTCAGGAGAAAAAATAGGCTTCAAAACACCACCTGTAATTCTCAAACCGTAATAGTTGTGTAAAATATGAGAGAGATTTTTGTAGATAAGCTCATTTTGAAGAAAAACCTCTCTCATTTTCTTAAAATGCATCTCCATCTAGCCAAAATATGTGTCACAAAAACATGTCTCAAACAAGAAATCATGAAAACTGAAAAATAGGCCTCCAACATTCCTTCGAATCTCCCTATCTGTGACACCTGTGTGAAAAATGAACAAGATTAATGTTCTTGGGTCCGTGCTTGACAATAACCTCCTTTGAATTTTGAAAATTCATTCTGGTTCACCTGGAAATCGTCTTGTAAATCAACTTTGCTCCTCAATTGCTATGGAAACTGACTGCCACATTCTCTTTGAAATGCCACTTGTACTTTTTCAAATCTAATTTTATTTATCCATATTCTCCTTAAATATTTGGGAATAATATATGTAAATAAAAATAATTCCCAAATATTTTTTATCCTGTAGAAGTACATTTCCATAATTTAATTCATGCCCATGATTTTGAAAAACTATTTATTGCTTTGCTTCTCGTGGTTTTGAAACCCATGTCTTCAACCATGTTTGGTGAAATATTTTTAATCCTCTTCTTTTACTTCTATAAAAAATTTGGATAAACAATTATCCAAATCTTCAGTTCAGGTGCATTTTCCCATTCAATTATTTTCCATAGCAATAAACATTAATTTTTCTGCTCTGTAAAATTTAATTTTTACCTCTGTGAAAATTTTCCACAGTGAGAACAAATTTATTTATAGAATTGGAAAATCCATGATTTGTATTGAAACACACTCCTGGAAAATCTATCCGCATATGCCGCACATTTATGAAACAACAACAATATAGTAAATGGTTGCAATAGTATTGCAGAACTTGGGAAGAGTGGTTTTAATCCACACCACTCCATATTCCACAATCCACTAGGAGATGACACACACCCCAACACCAAAACAATGGTTTGGATTGCAGAACCACTTTAAAAAATTAATCCCGATCACTTTCAACCCCCTCAATGTAATGCGCCCTCCATCCACCCTTTGAATTTTCCACATTAAAATATTAATTGAGATTCGTGCCCATGACTTGATGTGAATTATTTTGGATTAAATATTAATATAAATATTTTAATATAAAAATATGTATATTAAGAATTATAAACCTTTTTCCATTTTTCTAAGGACTTTGGGCATATTAGGCTCATCACGTGACTTTGTGGATAGGATAATGGATCTTAAGCTTAATAAAAGGAATATTTTTAATTTTCAACGGGAATATGATAATAAGGATAAAAATGAATGAAGTGATGGGACCAAGGAATTTAGATAAGAATTAAGTCTAGATATAGGTTTGGGATATTTGCCAATTTTGACTCATGGAGGACATGACTATTTTGGATGATTAGTCGAGTGAAGGATTTAGGTGATGGGAACTTGATGGAGCAGGTGAAAACGTTTTAAAATCTGAGTGGAAAGATAGCACAAGGATAAGTTGCTTTGGAAAAATTAATACAAACTAGCATGTGATAACAAGTGACACATGAGGGCGTGAGTGGCACTTGTGATCTGAGGGAGGAGCCTCTTGTGACAACTTTGCATGAGGATAATTTATAGTTGTAGGTATTTGGTGATAAGTTTGACACATAGAATAGTGACAATGTGCCTATTTTGCATTGTAGGGATCATGAGCCATTTCTTTTGGCTCAATACTTAGCTACAAAGAAGGTAGTTGAGAAAATTCCTTGTGGACCAACTAGAAAGGAATTATATGCACCAGTTGATTGGGGGATTGAGTATAGGATGGATGTTGATACATCACTCTGGGACCCATGCTCAGTTGATATTAGTGGAGTGATTGATATAGTGGGACATATAAGATATATGGTGGTACATGATGATACAGGGGTGTGCAATGGTATACAATATTATTTAGTTGTGTACGGTGGTGTACAATGGATTTTTGGAACGATTTTCATGGGGAGACCACCAGACAGGGACTTCATACATACCATTGAGTTTGGTTCACCCAGGATTGATGAGTGGATGGAAAATTTTCATGGAGAGGATTATTCCTTGGAGATTGATCTTCGATTGGGATATCACCAAAGTAGGGACAGAGAGCAGGATAACCACAGGATTTCTCTCATATGTTACCACAAGTTCTTGGTCATACCCTTGGGGTTGACCAATGCACCTAAAACTTTCCAATATTGCAAGAAGTGGCAGTGGCATCTAGTGTTGTCTTCTGATGCCAACAATATATTCAGTAGGACATGGAGGGTTCCCCTTATTCAACTAGGTGAGGGAGGTAGGATTATATCCATGCCAAATATTTTTCATTTGGGCTATGTGGTCAGAGAATAGGAGGAGATTCAAATTGTATTGGATCACTTCATAGATATTTTAGCTAACAAGGTTGTGGATGGAATCACCCACTATGGAGATCACACACATGTATTCCCTGTGTCCACACTTAGGGAGAACATTGTGAGAGATATGCATGGCTCACCTTTGGCAGGGAATTATGGGTTATATTATGAGTATGAGGCACCACAAATGATAGGGATACTTTCAAGGGAGGTGTTTAGACTCCACGGATTACTTGAGTACATTGATGGTGATCAGGATAGAAAATCTCCATGGTGCAGTTTGGCAGAAGTTGAACAGATTAGCAGTCACAAAGTTGATTCCTAGTAATTGGTTTCCACCAAATGATGGCATACCAGAAACTTGGCTCATTTTGACTCTGATGGTTACCAGTATTGCACAATAGTATTTAACAGGTACTGGGAGTGGTGGATTTCCAATTTGGTGGTGGGATCTCAGAATTCATCTGAGTGATATATTGATTTAGATGATGATGATGATCGGCAGAGCCATGAAAATTATTGGTCTGCTTTATTTTTGGGATTTCAGTAGGGGGGAGGTCGAGACTTATTTTTTATGGCAGGACAGACTCAAGGTCAGGCATGAATTTGTAGAATTAGACTTCACGGACACCTTTGCATGGGAGGATTTAGGATAGTGGTTCCAGTCCCTTCAGGGAGTTCAACTTCTGGTTCCAAGAGAGGAGGACACAAATTGGGCATGTTGGTCTGACGGTGATGATCAGAGTGCCACAATGTCATAATGGTGGTTTATTTATGGGATTAGTTTGGGATCCTCTGATTACATTTCTTGACAATTCAGCTATTATTAGAGGGGAGAGCACCGGCTTTGAATTTTCAGAGTTTACTTTTGGGAGGCTTAGGAGTGGTTGCTTAGAGGAGTGGTATTCTGAGTATTTGAACAAGTGTAGGCATATTATGATTACATGGCTTATCAAGAGTAGTCAGGTGGATTCTTGTATTATCACCTTACAGACCAATGTTATGAGTATAGGGTGCTCCACATCATACATGTTATTTTGGGATCCTGGTCACTTTACCACATAAGAGATTTTTTTTTTGCATGGAGAGACTTTGTGGATGATGTGTTAGGATATTTTCCAGATGATGCTTGAAATATTGCAATAGGCTGGGGGTGATAGAGTATTAGGGATTTTCCCTTTGATACTTGGATACTAGGTGTCATGTATTCCCTATCAGTTTGTGTCCACATAGACTTCTCCTGGATGTATGATTTTAGAGTTGGTTTGGGTGATTCCACTGAGATACACTGGTAGGATACAATCCTCAATAGTGGGGACAATTCTTTGAGGCATTGAATCTTGGGGTTGTAGGAATGGAGGATGCAGAGTAGGTAGGAGGGTCGGATATCTATGATCAAAGTGTCGTAGTGATAACATGATGAGTCCTTTTTGGTGATAGCATGGGACCATAGGATTTTATGGGTTGACAGTTTGGAAGCTAGTATATATGGGAGAGTTAGTTGTTACTTTCAGTAGCCTATTCATATGGCAAAGTGGATCAATTTCCTAGGTGGGATATTCTATGAAGAGTATACCAAGTCTTCATAGTATTTGGTTTCTCTATTGATATGTGGAATTCAGGGAGCCCCTAGTGTTAGCACATTGCAAGAAAATATTATGGTCGGTAGGTTCTTCACATCTTTCAGAATGGTTTAGGACCCATGAATCATCATTATTTTTAGTTGGGTTCATATTTTTTTTCCTATGAGTGGGATGGCATTGCTTGAGGACAAGCAATCTTTGGGAAGGGAGGATTTGTCATGTTCCCATTTTTGGGTTTCTCTATTCTATAGTGGAAATGACTTATGTGGCTTGTCAGTGAAGAAAAAGGGAGTCCAAATGGGTCATTTAATGTCACTTAGTTAGGATATGTTATGTTTTAAAGTTTTAAAAGTGAAATTAAGGAAATAAAGAAATTTAGATTAATACATTACTTATACATTATTAAAGTGACTTTTAATCTTAAAATGGAAATAAAAGGGGAATAGTGGTCATATTTGATCTAGTCAAAAGGGGAAATATATAAAAGGAATGGACAAAAGATAAAAGGAGGGTCAGAGCCTCACTTTGGATTATGATTTGATTTCTCATTTTGGAATGCTCTTCAAGCCATTTTTTCATTAGGGTTTAGTAAAACCCTTCAATTATTGGTTTGGTTTCGGTGGTACAATATCCACCCTAACTAGATAAGAGGGGGGATCCATCCATGATTTCCATTGGAGGTTCATTTTGGGGGTTTGTTTTCAGCTAGACACATATCATATTATGTAGGAGACTTGAGGGTATCGAAGTGTCCAAGAGGTGTGTGTAGTTTCCAAGGGATGGATCTTTTTTCTTCAGGTCTATTGTGGCACCCTCGTGCCACAAGTATAGGGGGTACCATGAGACCCCGCTGGTTTTCTAGATTTGTCCCGAGAGGCACTACTATTTATATAGATTCATCCTAGGAGGACCTTTGCAAAACTAATGTGGTCGAGACACTTGGGCATGGGAGGTTGGATTGTTGTTGGTGGTGTTGGAGCAACTCAAATTTATATCCAACGGTGATTTGATACTTACAGGGGTTTGGCATAATTCTTGGATAGGGTTTGGAGAGTTGGATTTAACCCTTAATTAGGTTGGATAAAGAACCATATTCTAGAAGGGATACAATATGTTTGACAATATTCCTATCTCTGGGTCATGTGCAAATTTTTTATAGAAATTCCTCAATCAACTTAATAACATATCATGAGTATAATCAAAACTATATTTGATAGCAAATCTAGCATATTCCTATTAGGGATATTACAGACCTCCATAGTTTCCTTTTGTTTCACATGAATTATATGGGAACTTTTACCATATAAAAACTAAGATATCAACTACCACAATGCATGTGGGATTTTAAAAGGAGGATTTAGATCAAAGGCCCTAAATGACCCACGAATTTGATAGACAAATGATGAACTCCGATCCTAAATGACCCACGAATTTGATAGACGAATTTGATAAACAAAGGTCATAACTCAAGATCCGGGTGTCCGTTTGGGGAAAAATTTACCTCGTTGGAAAGGTAATTTGACGAGGAAGAAGATAGAAAATGATGTGGTTGAAAATGATGTTGCATGCAATTTTTTTATCTTAACTCTAAAGGAAAATTCTAGTGAATGGTATTACTCATTGTTGCTGAGAACCACCACTAGTTGGGATATACTAGAAAATTTATTTATTGAGAAATATTTTTCAAGGAAGGATCCATATTCTCTTTTCTTGAAGTTGATTGAAATCCATATGAGTGAGGAAGAGACAATCAAAGATCTCACTTTCATATTTATGAAATTTCTTCATGAGATTCCTCAAGAAATGCTTCCAAACAATGTCACCATTTTCAGTTTTTATGAAAATGCCTTCTTTGTGAATCTGAGACTTTTATTGAAGAAAGAGGGAAAGTGTGGCTGGAAAGAGTTAATGTAACAAGCTCGATTCATTGAAAGAAATGTTCATGAAACTGATGCTAATCTATTAAAATTCCCAAGAATGGATTTTGAAGAAATATTTGATGAAAGATGTGAAAAACAAAATTCAAATCTTGTTCTTGAAACAGAAAATGAGAACCATAATGTTTCAATTCAAGAATAAAAACATCCTCTACATGCTCCATTGGAGGGAAATTTCAACCTCTCATGTGCTCAATTTGAGAGTAATGATAATAATGAATTTAAATAGCATCCACTTGATGAACACAAATATTTCATTCAATATAATCATGATGAAAATGTTGTAGTAGATTATCAAATGGCACAACCAACTTATACCAAGACACAAGAACAATGTTTACATTGGATAAATAGAGGTAATCATCACTTTACATCATATTTTTATGATGTTGATTTCCACTACTACATTGGGCCCATTTATAGACGCATGTTCGTTGCCACAATGTCTCAAGGATGACATAGGTTACAACCCATTTTTCGTTGCGTCATCTCCGTCACAATTATGACAATCATGCTTTCATCGGAATACATGAACACATCCATCATACCATTGACCAATGTGGATCCCAAATCCAAGTTGTTCTCGTTGTTGGTCTGTCACAAGAGAGACTAACCTACGATGAACGTGCCCCATCAGTTTGTTTCAAATACATCACATTGTCATCGTTAGTATGTTAGAAGATCAAATAATATCCTTTGTAAGAGTGAAAAAATCCATCAATTTTCATCTCCAGTCCATCGGACGAGCGACTAAGATACGAAAAACTATTGATGAACCTACGATGAATGTGCCCCATCATTTCATTTAAAATCCATCATGTTTTCATGACTAGTATGTTGGAAGATCAACTAATGTCCTTTGTAAGAGAGACAAACTCCATCATGTTTTTATCTCCAACCCATCAGATGAGCGACTAAGCTACGAAATACCATCGATGAATGTTTGTCAAAATATCATCAGGATTTTGTCAAACTATCAACAAGGTGTTGATGAACGAGTTTTATTTCTAATGGTTAGTGGGTGAGGAAAAAATGCTACACTGTTCGAACCATCTATGAATGGGTTTGTCACTGGTCCAGTGAATGGTTATTAGTTATAAAAAAACTATACATTGTTGCTTCCAATGTATTGTTCCCATAAGTCTTGAGAATAAACTTCCATAGGTATTTCAATTGTATTCCAATTCCACCTAAGTTCTTTAAAAGGATTAGCTACACAAATGACATATATTATGAAGTGACTAAAATGTATCATGGAATTTATAATAATGCACAAAAAGATGTATCATCAGAGATTAGTGTAGGAGAGAATTATGATTAACAAGGACAACATCTTGGTAGGAGAGATTGACAATTGATAGGAGAAAGGAAACAATTGTGCCCTAATGCAGTGATCATGTTGTTGGTTCATCAACACAACAATGAGATTTTTCAATAGCGAGTGTCACAGGAGTGAGAGACATAATTGTGAGTGCACAACAACAAAACAATAAAGGTTGTATAATTTATGGGAAAACTACAGATTTTTCCCTTGACCGAGAGGAGAAACACCACTCCATGTTGCTCCAAAACTAAGATTGATAACCCAACTCATGATAAAGAATACTACAATAATCTAGAAAATTGTTTCCATATTCCCTAATGTATGAACCTCAATTTTTAGTAGGCATGTTGCAATGTTGCAAGAACTATAAATATTATATAGGAAATCATTTTACTTGTTATGTTATCAGATGATGTATAGAAAGTAGCACTAGCTTGTATAAATCCTAAGACATTGTAGAAAATCTATTAAAGAATTAGGCTTTGAACTTGTAATATGCCCACAAAAGAAACTCGAGTATGCCAATTGTGGAATTTCCAAATTGTATAGTCTCCAATAATGATGAATATATTGAAGATGTAGAAGCCAAATAAATTTAGTGCATCCTTCATATTTTCATCCAATTGTCAAAAGGAAACAATTATAATTGATCATCGTATAATAAGATGTATAGTGGATCTTCACCATAAGAAACCTTGTATAACAAGGATAAGAAACATGTTATTTCTGTATTTATTGCAATTGTTGTGTACTATTACATTTGAATATAAAAAATATATAGCTGCATGAGTTAACACAATAAAACCACATCATTAAGAAGGTCAATTTAAATCAACAACAATCAATATTGTTGAAAAACTATGATGGTATCATTGACCATTTATGTTGTCTCGAACAATGGGTTATCTAAGATATGGACAATAGAAGTGTTCACAACATTATAACCAGTATCAATGCTATGTTTATCATGAACAAATAAAGACAATTGAACAAGTAGTTTGTAACCATAACATGCATAACATCCATTAATTACTTCATTTCTAATTTCCCGAATCATGAAAGCTATAGTCATATCACTCATTTAAAAATAGAACAAAATAAACGGATATTAAATTAGAAAAATGCTTCTTAAATTAGAAAATGTTTCAAGAAACATTTGCAGTTATTACACATTATGTACCTCCACCAAAAGAAAATAGTACAAGTTTTGTTAGAAATAGTGCAATTAAACACAGATCCTCTATATTAAGATTTATCCCTTGGTAAATTGGTGAAAGGTATAGTACCTCAAATCATAAGACTATTTATGCAAATGCAAATTACAACTACAACCAATCACAGGCGTTTAAGATACCTGAGTAGTTAGTTTCATGGCATATTGATTTGTATGGTTAAAAATATTAACATGTTCAAAAGTTGAAACCCAACTTAAATTAACTAATTTGGGGAAATAAATAAACTCAAGACATCTTCTAGGAAATCATATATCTATCCCTTATGAGATTTATTTTTATTTAGTCCAATGCTCCAAATTAAATCATGAATCTTCTAAATCAAAAGTCAATAAGACACGTAATTTTATCATCAAAATAATAATTACATTTAATGCATACATAGAAACGATATTTGAATGCATAATGGAAGAAAAATATAGGATACAAAATAAGTTTATTATTTCCAAATGTTGCACATGTTGAAATAGAAAAAAAAATCTACACCAGATACATATTAATATTTGACAAACATATTTTTCCTTATTGTTTTTTATTTTTGGCATTCTCCTGCTTTATACTCAAAACAATGTCCATATTTGTCTTTTGGTGATCTCTTGTTTGTGAATGTTGTTCTAGTCCTTCAATAGTATAGCAGTCAATTTGACATATTCGACACCACCTAGTGCTTCCTGGTTTCCTCTTCCTTATGAGATCCATAGGCTCAATATCGTTTGGCATTTGACCCTGCTTATCACCAAAATTAAACCAAGATAGTAATGAAAACATGAACACGTAGATATAAATACCAACAAATAAATAATAGAGTCTGATCCAAAACATAACACACAAATTATTCATAACAAACTTAAATTATTACCATTTGGTGAAATCCACCTTCACCGAGAAAGCCTTGCATAGGAACACTAGCACGAAAGTTGGCACCCAGATCACTAATCAACATGCGATTGGATAATGGTCGAGGTCTACGTGGGGCTAGAAGAAAGGAATGAAAAGGTGACATCATGTTTCCAACACCCATTGGATGTTGTCCAGGATAGAATGTATTATTCATTGTGATAGAATGAAAGACAAAATATTTATTTCTTTGTTCATGAAATCCAAGTGGATTTCGACCAAAATACTCTATAGGGTGTTAAAGAAAACAAGGTCCTCCAAATCCATATCCAAAACCTACTATTTGACCGACCATTGGACCACCCATTGGACCACCTGTTGGACCAATATTTTCTCTACCTAATGAAGGGCCCATGTAATATTTCCCTAGACTTCTTGGCAGAGCCAGAGGATCCACTCGAGTATGGACAAATTCCAACCAGGATCCCATAAAATAAGGCCTTATTCCAACTACCTTAGGTCTCCTTCCCATCATGTCTTCATGGATTCCAGGAATCCTTGATCCATATCCAATTTCTAATGAAAATATTGATGTCCCTCCACTACCTAATGGAAATGAGCCAAGTGACTGGTACAGAGGAAATAACTTTTAAGTACCACCAGTGGGAATTCCTACTGAACTAAAAGGATATTTAGAGTTGGCATAAGGGAAAAACCCATGGGGACCCATTTCAAAAGGCCTTGATGTAGGAGTAATTTGATCAAACTTTGATGTGGGTGTTGGATGACTCTTTTGATGGCATGTTGAAGGAAACATATCATCAACATTCGATGGTAACTGACCATCAAACTATCCAGGATTATATTTTCTTGAATTCTCCTTAAATTCCTTCTTGTCTACAACTTGTTTGATAGATTCTTGATGCATAGACTAAAATCCACCTTATTCACCTATTATTGGAGGAAATGAAGGAGCATGCATTCCTTCGATATGCCCCTTGTTTGTTCCACCATTTATTTTGGTATCATTTGGTTGGAAACCTGAGGAATGACCCATTGGGAATCAAGTTCTTATTAAATGTTATTGTTCATTTTTCTTATTGTCAAAATGTTGAGGCCTCTTATTTCCAAAAATGTTTGTGTGTTCCATCGGTTTATAAATAGTTGACTATTGCAATATTTGACCAAACTACAAACCCCTCTCCATAAAACCTCTTAGACATTAAAAATATCTCATTTGATGAGGCATTCTTAGGGGAATACTTAGACATGATGGAAACCATTGTTGGCCCTTGGTTATGGAAGGAAGTGAAGAACGAGGAAGAAAAGGTAAAAAACGAGCTTCTAGGGATACACAGTGACTATCACTGGGTCGAAGTGACCAAAATAATAGAAAAGATGGAGTGAAGTGTGGAAAATCAAGATGTTGGATGAGGAGATCGAGGATGATAGATCAGCAAGGAATATGGATCAAGGATGACTCAGGAAGTGGAAAAAGCCAGCATTAGATGCCTTGGAGCACCGCGAGATGAAGAAGGAAAGACAGGTTGGCGAAGCCCAGAATGAATGGGTCAAGTTGACCTAGGGTTGTAGACACCTAGGGTTTTGATAATTAGGGTTTTTGACACCTAGGTTTCGACCTGAGGTTGTCGGTGAGGGATTATAATGTATAAATAGAGGTTGAGAGGACCTAGATCGGGCGGTACTGTGGCTTTTCCTTGTTATTGATTATTGTTCATTGGGAGAATATTGTATTAGGGGTGAGAGAAGTGTTGTGAGAGAGAGTCTTCTGGTATTGTGAGATATTCAGCTGGGTGCGTAGGAAGGGGAGAAGGAGAAAGAGAAGAGAAAGGATCTGCCAACCAAGAGCGTAGATCAGAACTATAAGCTTTATCTTAATAAATCATAAGCATATTTCTATGGACGTAACCCTAGAGAGAGGGTGAACCACTTACATATTGTGTTGTGTATTTGATTGATGCTTTGAGCTCTGTTGTTGTTATATTGTTATCTGCATCATTGTATTAGATCAGATCTATAGATGTGAAGGATAGATCTAGCTAGTTGAATGGTAAATGCGTGTTATGTTGTTGTTGTAATAAGAACCACTTGATATTCCCCTGGTTGTAGACATCTCTATCCTGCAACCCCCTCATAGCTTCTTTGGGTGAGACTGCATCTTCTTCACAGGTGTTGTCGAAAGGGCTAGTAGCTAGGGCTTGTTGGTGCGCTCTTGGAGCCAAACCCTGGGTCTGCCCCTGTGCCAACAAATGGTTCTGTTGCCGGGATAAGAATATTTTTAAGGGAATGTCAAGGTGGTTCCCATCGAAGACAAAGATTCAGAAGTGGATAGAGGACCAACAGAAGGACTTCATTTAAGCCTAGAAGAAGATCCCTAAAATAATCATTGAATATTGGCTACAAAGATACATCTTTACCGACATTCATGAGATCTTCTTTGGAGGAATCCATCAGGAGCTACACGAGTCGTTGGCCAAGTTAGCTGACACACAGTTTGAAATCAGATCTAGACCTCTTGTGGTTTGGACACCAACATTGATCCAGAAGGTCAAGAGATTTGACAACGCCGTATCCAGAGCAGTAGATCACTGGTTTGATAGTACCATTGGAGGGTATATCACCGAGTTTGCTGTTGACAGAACATAATCGTATAGCCAAGCCCATAGATACTTTTTCAAAGGACCCAGAGGAAAATGCTTGCACTTCCTAAAGCTAAGAATCAAGATGCTCTTGCATGAAAACCACATATTGAAGATACAGTAGATTGATCAGACCTGAAAAGGATAATGTTCAAGATCTCGGACAGTGACAGTGACATAGAAGCAAGACATACGCGCAATTTGAAAGTATTCTGAGGAGTTCACCTTGAGAACTTTTTTAAGCAAAACTAAGGGGAATAGGGTTTATATAGTGGAGAAGAGGTAGATCTAACCGATGAAGAGCATCCAGAGCCCACTAGAACAGAAGAAGAAGAAGCTAAAGAATTGCGCCAAAATTAGCCAGAAACCTTAGGAACTGTGCGAACTACTGAAGTAAGTAACATTAATCCTCCTGTTGTCCCAACAATACTTAGCAGTCAGAATAGTCAGAACCACCAGAATCTTCAGAGTATTGTTACTAGTATCTTAGCATCTACTCAGACAAGAACCCTAGTCAGCTCTATGGCAGATGAAATGAGATTCCCTATCTTTAGAGGAGATGGATCCGAAGATACATATCAGCATTGATTTCTATGTGAGGCCGTATGGAATATTAAAAGTATCATCAATGAAGCCATCAAGAGAACCCAGTTCATCACTATGCTAAGGGACCGCGCACTGAGCTGGTACATGAAACTTGTCCAAGGACTGGCACAACTTAAGCCCCTGAATGAGATCAAGAATGCACTAATTGCAGAGTTTAAGAAACCTAATTCAAAGTCACAATGCATTACGAAACTAAAAGAGATTAAAAAAAATGAAGAAGAACCTATTTGGGAGTTCGATCAAAGATTCAAGACCCTGACAGGCCGATTAACTTTCTAGATCCTCAATGAATAGAAAAAAGAATGGTTCATCACTGCGTTGTTACCATACATAAGGATCCCTCTAATGCAACAGAAAATTTCATCTCAGATAGAAGCTTTGGAGATTTCCATGAAGCTTGAATCAACACCAATGGGAGAGTCTAGCTTAGGCATTAGCCAGATCATAAGCCAACTAACTAGTTTGTCTTTACAGCTTGAGGATATGAAGAAAGATGAGGGAAAAGACAAAAGGGAAGATATATGGTGTGTAAGATGAAGATATGAAGGCCATGATAAGGAACACCGTCCCTTATTTCATGAGTACTTGGCATCAGAGGCACCGATCCCCTTAAAGAAAGTTAACCTACACTGGTGCGATGTATGCAGAAATAGGAATCACCCAGGTGAGTGCTACTACATGCAGAAGTATGTCCAAACACCCGCAAACTTGAATTTTACATTCTATAAATCAGTGGGGCATGATGATCGGGATTGTAGAGCTTATGATCTCATGCATGAAAGGTCGAGAGACATATACAGGATTCAAGGCAAAGTACAACTATAGGGAAAAACTCCACAGTAAAACTCTTCGGGGAGAGGAAATTTCACTCCTCACGGTGGCTACAGAGGATGAGGAGGAGGAGGAGGTATGGGTAGAGGAAGAGGACAAATAATTTGTTACAACTGTGTGTAGCTAGAATATTTAGCAAGGGATTGTCAGAATCCCTACACAACATGTAGTTACTGTAACTCCTTCAAGCATGTCATAGAGGAATTCCCTGTGCTACTGGCTAAACTTCAGGAAAGACAAGGACCCCAACATAACCCATAAGTACAACTAATATATGTTGAACCTCGCAGAGCAGAACCTAGAGTTGTTGTTATTACTTGAGGAGGCGCTTCTATAGGAGAAGACAGAGTAGCCCAAGGAAACTCTGAAAATGACCATGGAGTCAGGAAGGCTACAAAAAATACCCCAACGTTCGATTCTAAGAAAGAAATACAAATATTCAAGGAGGAAAGGAAAGAGTTCAAAAGAGATCAAGGATCTTCATCAAAGAGACAACTATAAATCAAATAATATGGCATACCTCAGGCATTTGTTCCATCTGCATCGCCAACAGAAGGGAAAGGGGTAAGCAAACTCATGGAATTCTTGTAAACTTGTGTTAAGTTGATTCAAGATAAAGGCGTTGTACTAGAATTACAAGATTTAATCAACCAATATGAACTAGGAAAAATAGACCCCTTAATGAATAGAGCAGTGCACCAAATTACAAAAAGGAGAAGGAAAAATAAATAATTACACTTGAATGCTCAGATAGGAGAGTATGAGATAGACTATGTGGTCCTCGAATTAGGGTAAGAGGTCAATGTCATGACGAAGCAGACTTGGGAATTGATGGGAAAACCCAAGCTGATATATTCCCCTATCAGGCTTCGGATGGCTAATCAGCAAGCTGTCAACCCATTTGGATGATTAGAGCATGTCCCAGTGGACATCGATGGAGTAAGAACCTTTGCAGATTTTGAGGTAATTGAAATTGTTGATGATAGCTACCCTTACCCTGCATTATTAGGAATTGATTGTGCCTTTGACAATTCCATTGTTTATGATCTAAAGAAAAGATGACATTTGAGAAAGATGGACTTAGGGTCATTGCATCTTTAGATCCAGATGAGGGTCCATGATACACAGAACCTATCAGAGAAGAGGACTACCCATTTGAATTGGAAAACATCTACAAATTAACAGCCAGACAGCAGGATTATATCAACCCTATAGTTCATGGGAATCTGAGTTGGCGAAGTGACAGTACGTGTTCATCCGAATCAGAAGAAGCGCTGGAGAACTGACAGAACCATATGTATGAAGTATCTACAAGAAAATGTGCTAGGCTAACCAAAGAAGTTCCTTGGATTGGCACAATAGTGAGTAATCCGCCCACATTTGATGGGATGAACCCCTTAGAAAACTTCTTATCAGAATTTGAGACAAGTGCACCAACACAACAGAGGTTGTTGGCAATGGATGAGCCCATGAAATCCACACCAGCAAGATGGTGGGGGACACATAAAGGAAATATTATAGACTGGACACAATGTCAAACTTTGATGACAATGCAGTTTTCAGTACAAGTAGGAAGCTGCGAAGCACGGTACACAGGTCAAAGTTGTCCAAAGGATCATGTACGAAGCTACGAAGAGGCCTGTAGTGACATTCCTAGAGAATAAAAAGGTACACAAATTCGTCAATACACTGGATACCACCTCGATTAACTGGTACCTTCAAGCAGAGCTGGGCCTTGTCACTTCAGAATGGGAAGGTATGATCCAGAATTTTATAACCACCTCTTTGTTTGATAGTGAATTTCCTTCTGTAGATCAAGCACTACATATGGTCAGACAAAAAGTATTTAAGGAGGCATTTGGCCACCCTTTGGAGAAAGAAGAGGATGAATGGACTGCGCCCCTCTAGAAACTACAGACCTTCTACAACATCAATGCCGATGAAGACGATGATCCAAGGAAGGTGAATATCAGAGAAACAGAAGGTCAGAGAGATGTGGAAGGACCAGTAGTTGAACTACCATTAATTGGACAGCTGATAGAGATAAATAAAGTCAATATCAGGACAGAGGAGACCCCAAAGCTTGCCAATGTCGGAGATTACTGGGACACTGCTACTACTGAAAAAATCACAAAATTACTGCACGAGTATTAGGACTTGTTCCTGACCAAGTTCACTGATATGAAGGGAATCAAAGGACCTATGAGCGAAATGAGAATACCTTTGAAGCTAGATGTGAAGCCAGTCAAGCAAATACCCTACAGATTGAACCCGAAATATAAGGAAAAAGTAAAGATTGAGCTCAACAGAATGATGGAAGTAGGGATTATTGAACCTATCGAAGAATCAGAGTGGATTAGCCCCATGATAGTGCAATATAAGAAGACACGTGAGATCAATATTTGCATACTTCTTAGGAAGCTGAATGATGCTTGTCTACATGATCATTTCCCTACACCTTTCACAGACGAAGTGTTGGATAATGTGGGAGGCCAAGAAGTATATTCTTTTACAGATGGGTTTTCAAGATACCATCATATTCGCATCACCAAGGAGGACTGGCATTGTTACCCGTGATTTTGTTCATCATGATGATGTATTGATGTTGGTGTATTCAGGCTCTTCATAAGAACTTTCCCCTGAGAAAAGTTATGTTCATCTCTTCCCAGAAAACTCATTTTTGAAGAGAGTTCGCAGGCCGCTAGTATCCCAGGGTGCGAGAATGCCTGATTCTCATAGGCTTCCTTAAGCTGGGGTGTGAAATTCTCGCACTGTGTAACATAGCTAGGGTGCGAACCTTCTCTAAAGTATGGAAAAAGATGAATTCTCGATGTTTCTAGAAGGGAATCTTCTAGAAGAATGGGTTGGGATTCGAATGGTTATCTTTGTACTGGATTCCCTGATATTGTGGGATCATTCTTATCTAAGTAACCATCTTATTCTCTCCTATATATTGAGGAAATTCTCATGGAAAAGGTTAAGCAAGATTCATTGAAGAATTGGTGAAAGAATTGTGTGAAGGACTTAGCTTGAACAGTAGCTTGGAGACTCTAGCAAGTCTATCAAAAGGATTCGATCTTCTTCATACAAGGATTGAGCAAGTGTGTGTGTTGGAGCCAAGAGCCATCGAAAGGAAGCTTGCGACATCAAGGTAATCGGGTTGTAAACTTTACTTTCAATCAATATGATACAGTGGCATGTCCCTTTCCCATAAATCTATTCTCACTTTATTGTGTAATTCCTTGATCATACACATAAGTTGACAGTTGAATATATTTTTCTATCTTCATTTTGGTTGGTTTGTGTTGTCTTGGTCTTGACCTCACGAGAGCACCAGAGCGAAGCGGGAGCAACAGAGACCCTAGGAAGCGATATTAAGGTATGTTACTTGTTCCTTCCTACTAGTTAATTCAATGGTCAAAACTTAGGGAAAGAGTCATGTCCTGTCCTGTTTTGTTCTAGATCTAGGTGGATCTAGGGAGATCTGTTAGTGTTCTCACCTATCGATTAGTCTGATAACAAAATTGGTGACCATACTAGGGAGCGATCCCATTTTCTTTGTGGATTTTGGTATTTTTCCGTGGCCATTTGCTCTTGTTTTACTTTTCTCCTTTCATATCAATCTCTGAGTCTTCAGGATACCCTGATAGACCCTCTGGGTCTAGAAGCCTCTTCAAATTTTGTTTCATTTTCCAAAAATTTGACTAGTTTCGGAGGTTCTCGCACTGCACTCCACACTAGCCTGCGAGAATCTATAGAGTTCACATCCTACCTTTAGGTTCAGTGCTAGGTTCTCGCACTCTTCTCAAGGGCCACCTGTGAGAGTCACTAATTCTCGCGCTGTGTAATATTGCCAGCCTACGAACTCATTTTTTCAAACTTTTGGATTTGATTTTTGGCATCTTCAACTACCCAGATCAGTCTAGGTGCCTCATAAGAGTTTCTTGGACCATTGATTGATGTCTTTCTTGTCTTCGTTTTTGTGCATGAACAGTCTTAGGATTTCAAGGCTCTTCTTGTCACTTCTGTCTTGACTTTCGTTTCTTGACTTTTCTTGGCATAACTATACTCTCTGATTTCAGAGTCTGAGTCTGTTTGTTTGGTTAAGAACCGACAATCGGTTGAAAGTTGAGTTTCTTGGTCTTTATCATTTTCTTATTGTTTGAAAGATCATTTTTCTTATGCATTTGAAAAGACTAGATTGGTTTGTTTCTTATTTTTGTTTTCATTGAAAGAGTGGTTTGGGTTTTTATCATTGCTTGTTCATTGGTTTTTTGATTTTCTGTACTCTCACTATCATAGTGTGGGTCCTTTTTTGAAAAGTGTTCATTTTCGAAAACATTGAAAATCAATTGTTGAATTTATTGAAAAAGAAACATAGAGAATTGTTATTGATGCGTGATTTTTTGCATTTGATTTTTAAAGGAAATTGTATTTTGTAGTTCACAGTTTGTTCTAAGAAACTTCTCTCTCCCTCCCATACATAGGATTCATTGAATGAAAATCGATATATTT
This sequence comes from Picea engelmannii, assembly GCA_009831015.1. Taxonomy (NCBI): domain Eukaryota; kingdom Viridiplantae; phylum Streptophyta; class Pinopsida; order Pinales; family Pinaceae; genus Picea; species Picea engelmannii. The sequence continues at coordinate 2,018,806 of ML779789.1, forward strand.
TTCATTCTCATCCATGCATCGTTGGGTCAGAGTCATACAACATAAGTTTCATCTTCATTTCCTTTGAGTAAACAACAACTCTTAATAACACTGCGCAATGGTAAAATTTACCTAGTAACTCTTTTCTAGGGTTCTATTACACCAACAGTTAGCTAGGCTAGCGCTTTGGAGTAGGAAGAGAGATACACTCTCCAAAGCATAAAACACACAATAGCATATTGTGTTAGGGAGTGTTAAATTCCATTTGCAACATCTTGTCCTGGGAAGCCCTTCTCACACAAGGGTCAAACACGAGGTCACATTGATATTGACAAAGTTACTCACCCTGCTTTCTTGATATTAGTGTAGAGATTGCACGTATTATGGGGATCACTCGGAGGTATACCCACAATGATGAGTGGAAGCCTTTTGAGTTGATTTCAGGCTAGATACCTTGCCCTTGCATGTGGATCGGACTGTCGACTGTCCCCCTAGGCTTTATTGTTGTTGTTGGTAACCTTAGTGGCCTATCTTTATAGGTTCTTACACGAGGTGACTGTGAAGGGGAAAGTCTTCACAGTACCTGAAATTGACGTTGACCAAACTCACTCGGGTTCCTTGGAGGGTATACCCACGATTATGTGTGGGAAATTTCACTAGGGTGTAAGTCCGTTAAGCAGGTCGTCAGCGTAAATTTTCCACCCTAGCCCAGCCCCTTCTCATCTTGTTTGTTGCAACGTTGGATTTCATCACCAACTAGTGACTTCGGAATTAGAAGGTCTTGTTTGCTTGGTGTTCCTTCCTAGATTTTGTTTACTAGCGTGTGTTGTTTGTTTCTCAAAGTTGACTATAAGATTTTCTTCGTGAAGTTTGTCACTCGTTTACAATAGCTCCTCCACGTCGTTCATGTAGAATGCAGGATTTATCTCCAAAGCATCTAGAAGGTTCTCAACCCTTGCCTACAAGTACACCTGAGGTCTCTCCTCGGCAAAGTGAAGTCACAGTCGTTACCACGCCACAAGTGGAACGAACTGACTCTCTAGAACATTTTCGAATTACAAATACTCGAGAGGAATTTCGACTTCACCCTGATTTTGAGCGGTCGTTTATGCGACTGAATTCTTCCGGAGAACTAGTTGTTACGTCTTCTGGATCACCATTTGGACCCTTTCCAAGCATAGAAGGCCAAGATCTTTTTTGGTCTACAGGTGTTTTCTGACGGTACCTCTTTCGTCCCGGTTCACCTGTGATTTCTGAAATCAACCCACCTGTGATTTTCGAAATCTCTAGTCCAGAGACAGTACCGTTGACTACCGCTTATCACTTTACCATCCTTGCTGAAATGGCTCATCTCACAGATACTACGAGTGTTCCAACCGGGTTTAGTACGGTTAGTCTTGCTCCCATCAACACACTGTGAACGCCCAACGTCACTCTGACACTACCACCCGGATACCGTGCGTTGAATGCTTCCATTCACACTCCTATGCAAACCTCATCTAGCTCTCCTGGTGGTCCTTCTTCTTCTGGGAACTCTCTTCCCGGTTTTATTCCAACACTCCCTCAATTTCCTTTTGGAGGACCTTCTTCATTTTCTACTGGCAGTCTTATTCCTAGTGGCTCTATTCTGTCATTCACTCCAAATTACCAGATTCTGGTTGGTGGACAATTTCACCAAGCTGGTATGACTCAACCCCCTTTCAGTGGGAAAATTCCTTTTGGCGCACAAATCCCAATTGGAACACAACCCCGAATTGGAACACTACCTCCAATTGGAACACCACCTTCGATGGGAGGACTGACCCCACCTTATGGGCAAAACATCCCTCCATCCTTGGCCCAGTATTGGAATCAGTTGATACAACATCCTCCTCAATCGACTGGGGGGAAACAGTTTTCAGCTGCGTCTGTAATACCCCCTAGTGTGGGCCTACCATATCCAGGTTCGTTCAATCCCATTTGGGGGATGAATGCTCAAACTCAAGCCCCTGTTCCAGGGTACAATCCTATGATCTACTATCCTCTTCAACCACCACCAAATATGCCTGGGTCTTCACATTATATGTAGATTGCTTATGGTCCTACTGGTTTGCCAATAGGGCTTCCTCCCCAAATCCACCAGTACCCGCAGGTGAATCGACAGATACCCTTCATAGCCACTTTGGATCTTCCGTATTTGTCAAGGATTTTAAATGATCCAATTCATCACTCTCCCCACTGGCCTGCTGTCCCAGCCAAGCTACCATCGGACATTCCCAAATTCGATGGAAAAGCGGGAGAGGACCCAAACAATCATGTCATGACTTTTCACCTATGGTGTTCATCCAACTCGTTGATGGATGACTCTATTCGTTTACGTCTTTTTCAACGAACTCTCACGGGTTCTCCTGAGAAGTGGTATATCGAATTGCCATGAGGTTTCTTCTCTGACTTCAACACCCTAGCTATGGATTTCCTCACCCACTACCAGTTACCAATTCGTTATGACATGGGAACCAAGATTTTGACTTCTTTCAAAAAGAACAATGCCACTCATATATCCGATCACATTCATGAGTGGCGACGGTGACGACGTATTATTAAACTTGAAATCCTCGATCAGTTGCTGGAAGAATGGTTCACCAAATCATTTGTGAATGACATCGGTCGTGACATTGCCATGGGTGGAGTGGTCACAGAAGAACAAGCTATAAGTCGTGCTCAATATCTTGACCTCGTTTATTCGCAAACGGGAACCCTTTATGATTTACTACCTGACTTACCTCGTCCTTCCACTTCCACAACTTCAACTACTCCAGCTACCTCGCATGTAGCTGACGGTGTGATTGGCACTTTCCAGGCCCAACCACACTCCGCCTCAAGCACAAACCCCAAACCTGCTTATTCTAATGTTCAAAATGATCCGTCTCCTGCCCCTCCCGCCAGTAAGACTTCTGAGGTAAACATAGTCCAATATACCCCAGCTGGTAAAAACAAATCTAAAAAGGGGAGAGGTAAGAATAAGGAGGGAAAAAATAATTCTCAAGTAGAGCAAACCAAAACTACCCCTGTTGACGATCGGGATAAGCGCAAACCTCGATACCCTTGTCTTATCTGTGGTGATGATCACTACATGAAGGATTGTCCACGACGCACCGAGGTCACTAAGTTCCTTCAAGGAGCTCCAAAACCACCTACTCCGGCCATTTTTTCCGAACCCTTCCTGTCTCAACAACAGGCTCAGTTGGTCATTCATGACCAACCCTCATCTTCCACTACATCCTATGTTTTGATGTGTACTAGCGATTCTAAGCAGAGAAAAATTGCACTCACTACTCGAGCCAAATATTATTCTCCCTCTAAAGAGAAGGTTGATGATCTACCTCCTTCCTTGGTACAACCCTCTCCTGCGACTCCACCTACCAACGATCCTCTTCATCTCGAACGACCGAGCCTAGACACAGTTTTGCGACCCCCCCCAAAGGGCTTCATTCAGAAATTGGCTTTCAATCCTCATGATCATGCTGCCCAAAACTACAACATTGTTGAAGATCTGGCCCAAGCACCTTCTGTGATGTCAGCCCTTGAAGTCCTTCAAACTTGTCCCGCACAACGGAAGGCACTGTTGAAAGCTATCAGTGGAATCGATCTGACGGATATGAATTTAATAATCTTTGACTTGGAAGATCACATTCCAAGGTTACCCCCTCAACTTGTGTTCCAGATCCAAGTGATTGTTTCTGACAAAAACATTTTCTGAACCGTTATCGATGAGGGTGCCTCGACATGTGTTATGTCTCTTGCTTGCTGGAAAGCCATTGGCTCTCCTTCTTTGAATGAATCCCAGAACACTCTTAAAGCCTTCAATGGCTTTGGTTTTAAGCCCTATGGTGTTCTTCCTTCGTTTCCCATCATGTTACAAGGAAACATGGTCCAAGTCGAAGTGGAAGTCTTTGACGCTCCCCTTGATTACAATCTTCTTCTTGGCTGCAGCTGGATCGATTCCATGCACGCAGTTGTGTCGACCCTTTTCTGTGTGGTATGTTTCCCACATCAAGGTAAGGTTTTCACCATCGACCAACTAGCCTTCTTCAATTCTGATACCCATACTGGCAACGTACCGTTTATCGCTAAAACCCCACTGGGTTATGAGAACGTCGGTGTAGGCCTTCTCAAGGACTCTTCATTAATGGGTACATTCCCCATTCCACCACCCCATGTTCCATGCTCGTCTGTTTCTTCCATCAACATGATCTCCACCTTGAATCACAAATTTCTTGTGTCTCCCGACCCCTGGATAGTCCCTGACCCTAGAGATCATCTTTGTTACGGCGATGAAATGTCGTTAAGTCCGGTTGAATCCGCCTATCAGGCCATTCAATCGGAAACACCTTCTACCCCCTCTCTTGGTGAGTTGTCTCCCGATCCTTTCCGTGTCATTTTTCCCACTGACGAAATGATCATGTCTATCATGGAGGACACCCCTTGGGATGATGGCCATCATCATTCCATCCTCTTTCTGAAGCAACATACCATTGAGAACTACCAACGGATTTCAACCCCGTCGACCGTTGTCGTCATCTCCACCGTTCCCGAGTCTGCACATGATGTGTTTTCCGAAGGGAACTTAAGCAATATCTCACCCACTATTCCCCTTGACATATCCATCAAACCTGGGATTGTCGAAAATGTCCATATTGGACCTTTGTGTTCTTCTGACAAAATAGTCACCTACACATCCCTCTTCAAAGAGTTTCGTGACATCTTTGCCTGGAGTTACAAAGAAATGTCGGGTATCGACCCTGAGATTGTGATACATGAGATTAATACATACCCCAATGCTAAACCCGTCCGGCAATGCCTTCGTCCATTTCACTCATATAAAGCGGCTGCTATCAAGCTCGAAGTCGAGAAACTTCTGAAAGCCATCTTTATTTATCCAGTGGCTCTCATAGACTGGGTTTCCAATATTGTCTCGATTGACAAGAAACAAGGCACTATTCATGTATGCGTTGATTATAGGGATATCAACAAAGCTTGTCCAAAAGACAACTTTCCTACCCCCTTTGTTGATCAGATTGTCAATGACTGCGCCGGAAGTGAAATCTTCTCTCTCATGGATGGTTTCTCTGGGTATAATCAAATGAACATTGTTACCGAGGATCAAAATAAGACTGCTTTTATTTGTCCTTGGGGTACTTTTGCCTATCGAAAACTTCCTTTTGGTCTCAAGAACGCTGGCGCTACTTTTCAACGCGCTATGTCTTATGCTTTCCATGATATCAAGCATATCGTTCAACCATATTTGGACGATTTACCCGCTCACTCAATGCATCGAGTCGATCACCCAACCCAACTCCGAGTCATTTTCGTTCATTGTCGGTTCTACCGTATACGTTTGAATCCTCATAAGTGTGTTTTCTGCGTGGAATCTGGCCGCCTTCTAGGTTTTATCGTTTCATGTCAAGGGATCCAGATGGATCCTTTAAAGGTTGAGGCGATCCTTAATCTCCCTCCTCCTTCTACTCTTCGTCAGTTGCGAAGTTTGCAGGGGAAAGCAAACTTTCTTCGTCGTTTTATCCCAAATTACGCCGAGATAACTCGTGGATTTACGCGACTCCTCAAAAAGGATTCAGAGTTTGTCTGGGATACCATCGCCAACAATGCTTTTGAAGATTTGAAATTGTCCCTAACGCGTGCTTCGCTTCTCTTTCCCCCCGATTATAGTCATGATTATTTCCTTTATCTTGTTGTTTCAGAGTACACTATTGGTATGGTTCTTGTCCAAGAAGATGATGCTAACGACGAACATGTTATATACTACTTGAGTCGAAGTCTAACTCCTACTGAAATCAAGTATTTACATGTCGAAAAACTGGCCTTGGTTGTCGTTCAAGACGTCCAATGCTTCTGGCTCTATATCCTCTCGCGCAAGGCTACGGTGATTTCTCATTGCAACCCTATGCAACACATTCTAACACGTCAATTGCTAGGGGGAAAATACTCCAAATGGATTGTGATTCTTTAGGAGTTTGACTTGGAATTCAAATGCACCAAGTCCAAGAAGTCCTTAGTTTTTGTTGAGTTGATATGCGACTTTCCCCATTCTACAATGGAAACAGTAGCAGTGGATTCATTACTCGATGAATCTCTTTTCCTTATCAACACTGATGATCTTTGGTATGGGGATATCATTATATATCTCCAAACCTAGACTTTCTGACCAACTTTGTCTAGTACTGACCGACGTTGCATACGCTATCAAGCTCGTCCATACATTATCCTCGGGGATACTATTTATTGTCGAGGGATTGACTCTGTTTTTCGACGTTGCCTAATGTTCGACGAAGTCAAGAAAGCTTTGAATGACTGCCATTCTGGAGCATGTGGTGGTCATATGGTTGGGTATGCTACTGCCCAGAAGATCTTACGAGCAGGGTATTTCTGGCCTTCTTTGTTTAAGGACTGCATAATCGTCGTTCAAAAATGCCATGCTTGCCAGACCTATAATCAGAAGATATGGTCACATCCTCCTCCTCTTCACCTTGTGGTCTCAGTTGGTCCCTTTGCAAAATGGAGCATCGATTTCATGACATGTCACCCTCACTCGGTCGGGGGGCATGGTTACATCATTGTAGCCATCAATTACTTTACGAAATGGGCCGAGGCGATGCCGAAATTTGACAACATTGGAAAGACCGCAGCATTATTCATTTTTAATCACGTCATAGATCGTTTTGGTGTTCCCCAATCTATCATCATTGATCACGGTAGCCACTTTAGAAGCTTCATGATGTCCGAACTTACTGAAAAGTTGGGTCTTCTCCATGATAACTCAATGCCCTATTATCCACAAGCCAACGGCCAGGTCGAAGCAATTAACAAAGTTCTCATAACTATGCTCTGACGAATGATAGGGATTCACAAAACAAGTTAGCACACAATGTTGTTTTCGGCATTGTGGGCTTATCGGACATCCGTCAAGTCTACTACTGGGTTTACACATTTCCGGTTAGTCTATGGTGTGGAAGCCATTCTCCCGATTGAATGTGAGATACCTTCTTTAAAACTAGCTGTTGAACTCCTATCAAACACTTCTGCTGAGGAAGAACATCTATTATATCTTATGCGATTAGACGAAACTCGACGCGATGCTACCCTAGTTATAGAAGCTCAGAAGAAACGTGTCAAGGCCCAATACGCCAAACATGTCAAGCCTCGTGTTTTCTCTGAAGGAGATCTCGTTCTCCTCTATGATCAAGATCGAGATATGCTAGGAGCTAGAAAATTCAAAGCCATGTGGCAAGGTCCTTATGTCGTTCGACGAGTTTTGGAAAAAGGAGCTTATGAGTTAGTAGATTACGATGGTAGCCCTTTCAGTGAACCCAAGAATGGGTTGTACTTGAAGAACTACTATGCATAAAATCATCTGTGCACGAGTACTTGTATTTTTATTGTATCATACTTCTTGTGTGTTACTGTAGTTTTCTTTTGTCGTTATCTGGTCTCCGCCCTTATGTGACGTTGTGTTTGATTTCCAGATGTCGGAGTCTTCGCTACCCTATATTGGCTTCGCTGATGGAGCTAGACATAGTACTCATAACTTTGCTTCCGCTGCATGGGCAATTTACGCCCCTACAAACAAACTTGTCTCCTTACGAGGTGTGTGTCTCGGTCGTGCGACCAACAACATTGTAGAGTATAGCACCGTTACTGAATTATTGGTTGATGCTATCTCGCTCGAAATCCGTCATTTAGTTGTGCGACTTGATTCGCAGCTTGTAGTACTACAGTTAAGTAATGTCTATACTATTCGAAGTCCTACTTTGTTACAGGTGTATTTGTGAATTCGCCTCTTGGAACGTTATTTTGATTACATTGAATATCAACATATTCCTAGATGTCTAAATACATTAACAAATGCATTGGTTAACTATGTATTAGACAGACATTTGGATCATTTATAAATCAATCACATCAATTTTCACACAATACAAGGTAAACCAGTAGAAGTTGTTTGTATATATAACGATCAAAAGAGTTTTTTACAAAAAGTTTTGTCTGAAGACCAAAATGTCAAAATCTAAATCTCATAGCTTCTACAAAGTGACGTCATGGATGACGTTCACGGTAACACATGACTACCCAGGCAACTCTATGGAGAAGTCAACTCATGGCCTCTGACACTCCTACTGTATGACGTTGATCGCGTCGTGGAACCTCTCCAAGAGGCATATCTGGAATATATGTTGTCAAGCCCTCTAGGTTTTGTTCCACTGCCTGATAATCCCCAGCTTCCCATTGTGGCACTGGCGCCACCTCTCCTCGCCGTTGAATGGGAGAAGTACCAGGAGGTCGGTAAGGGCCAACATCTGTGTCATCAACAATGAATTTTGTATTTAGTCTTTGGACGAACATATAAAATAAAAAAACATTTGAATATGGAAAATTCACAAAAAACATTTAAAAAGGAAAAAGTGTGTACTTCTTACCAAGTTCCCCCCACTGAGCATCCTCTGGCAGCACTAAGTCCGGATCTCCTCAGAAATCCAACCCGGCATAAGCATAATCGTCAACCATCAACATCTGTGGTTGAAGCTAGTCAAAGAAGGTATCATCATACTTGATGATAGGTCCAACTACATGCCGAGCCATCAGCTGACACCATCTCAACATTCTTGAATCCCTGGGAGCAGGTAAATTCCACTCCACCTGCAACCTCAGTAATGGAAACCTCTCAAGAAAGAAGGACACTAACAAAGATCCATACCCGAATTGCTTCAAATTTCCTCGTCTACATTTGGTCAACTGTCTTTTTATACTACGAAGCACAACATCTACCCAGTTAAAAACATGAGGTTCAATACACTCGATGGCATACTGGAAGTAACCTTGTAGCGCCATGTGAGGAGCAGAACTCCCAGCCATCCGAGCTATGGTGAATAGGATAGTACGGAGGGTCAAATATCGTACCCCCCAAATAGCTACTTTTCCTTTCTTCCTCTCTGCCTCGGGAACACAGTGTAAACGACAGTACTCACTCATGGGCAGCCCACCACCTCTACTACCAGTCAGGCTCACATGGTACCCTCACCGTGAAAGTATAGTCAAGAAGTAAATGTTCTCAATATCTAAGGATAGTGTGTGGACCCCCACATGAAATACCTGCTGATCGAGATCCCACATACGCACAAGGTACTCTAATAACCTGACTTGGGCCCTCATGCCCAGGATACGGAAGTACTTTAGAAGGCCACAGTTTCTCAAAGCAACAATAGTAGGTGGATGATTTCTGGCAATTGCATTGTCTTCTTCGTGCTCCCTTTCACGCCATTCAAGAACCATTTTGTTGGCCAATTACCTACATAAGAAGCACAAAAAGAGGATTAGCAACTCTATTCATGAATTGGTTCTTTTTTATTGAGTAAATTCTTAAAAAAAATTGTTCTTTGTGGTTCTCGCAGGTGCCCTTTGGGCACAGTGCGAGAACCTTGTAGGATGTTGTGGGCTCACCTGCAAGAATCACCCATTCTCGCAGGTCCCGTGTAGCCCACCTACGAGAATGGTTGAGCGCAAGTAGGGCTCACGAAATCAACTCAAAATATGAATTTTAACCAATGAAAATGCAAAATTAAACCATGAAATAGTAGAAGACAAAGAGCCTACCTCACTGTCACTGACGGCTCGACGAATGGATGCTCGTAACTCCCGCAATATGACACCGAACTTCGAGGGTAAAAGAGGGGTTTTTGAGCTCAAATAGTGGAAAAGCGAAAATGATATGGTAAAAAGAGAGTTTTACTCCTTTATATTTACTTTTACCATGTTATTTGGTTTTTTATGATTATTTATCTATTAAACCCTAATCCCTAATGTCCTTTTGAGTGTAACTTTTGCAGGCGTAATGACTTCGATGTTCATATACAGGGATGTGGACATAATTTTTCTTTTTTCATCCATGTTTTGATTGTTTTTTATGGTTTTTTGTACAAAACCTCGAGCATGGTCTTTGTCCATTCTTGCGCTCGAAAATACATGAGAACGCGATCGAGCATACTTTTATCACTTTTTCAGGCTCAACAAGGTTATACGAAAAAGGAACCCCCCTGGAGTCCTCTTTAATCTCTTTTTAGACTCTCTAAACATGAAAAGATAGCCGGGCAACCTTGCTATTTTCACGCTCGATAAAGTATCTGAAGAAGGCGTCTGGTGAGTGATAATTTATCTCTTTTTCGGTTTCATCGGACTATTTTACGAAAAAGAAACTGAGAGAGTTCTCTTTTGAGTGTTTTTCCAGACTCTATAATCATGAAAAACCTTCGAGTTTTCTATCTCTGGACTCGTTAAATAAACATTGACAGACCCGTGATGGGACCGAACCACTCCTTCTTAGGGTTCGTTAAACATACTCCGAAGGACTTATCTGAAGGATAAGCTTATATCAACAAGCATATGTTATCCTTCTCAAGCTTGCATAAAAATAAAAAGGTACTCGCCAGAAATGGTGGGGGAAAATTTGGGAAAGGGATATGTTATCATCTTCGTATTGATTGACAGTAAGTGTCGCTCTTGAACATGACACCCCCTATTCATTATATTTGAAGCCGGTTTGGGAAATCCATTTGTCTCTCATTCGATTTGCTACAAGGTCATTCCCTGTGTCTTCTTTGAGTCAATGTTGCCAAATCATTGGTCGTGTCGTTCATATGTTCAAGAGAAGTTCATATGAAACCTCTATTGAGTCGGCCATTTGCAGTTGTCCATTCTCTTTGTGTCGGCCTTCCCTTTGTCCAGTTCAATTTACATCATACTCTGTTTCACCTTCAAAATCTATTACTTATTTTGTGTCATTGATGGGGGATACATCAAGGCCCTCTTGTGACGAGTTTTGTTCCATCGACTTCAGTTCATTATCCGGAATCAAGACTTAGAAATTCTTTGGTACCTTGGAGCTTGCATGCCTCAATGGCAGGTTTCCTCGCTTTCGACAGTGGGTTTACATCATTGACCCCTGATCGAAAGATTCCATCGGCTGTTCGAATTCAACTCACTCATTCACACTCGATGGATTGTACTAGAGTACCTTGGGAGTCATTGACATCAATGGTGATTTCTCTCACACTTGTTAACGGTTTCATCAATGACCGGTAATCAAGTGGTTTTTTCCATGTTCGACTTCGACACATGTAATCACATGGTTAGATTCGTACTTTTGGGTGACGAGATTGAAGACCCTGGATATCATCTCTTTGTCCAAGTTGTGATGGAGTATGTATAATTTGTGACACATAGATCCATTATGTATGTCTCGTGGCTATGTCGTCTTAATTTGAAATTTCTCGCATACATCCACAGTGTATTCCTGGTGGCTATGCTATATTTTGACGGCATGGATGTACAGTGTATGATTGGTGTCCATGACCCATGTCTACAATTGTCATCCGTCTGTGATCTGATTGGTGTCCATGACCCATGTCTACAATTGTCATCCATCTGTGATCTGAGTATGATAATTCCTACCTCAGAATTAGTATATTTGATATTCTGCAGATGCTTCGTTGTTCGCAGGTTTCTGATTAGATGCGCTCATGGTTCCTGACACACACATGTAGCTTATAAAGTCTTTCGGATGTCACTAGTTCCGGCCTCATACTTTGGACGGCATTCTGTTACCCATGATTTTGGTCATCATGATGATTTATTGATGTTGGTGTATTCAGGCTCTTCATAAGAACTTTCTCCTGAGAAAAGTTATGTTCATCTCTTCCCAGAAAACTCATTTTTGAAGAGAGTTTGCAGAATGCTAGTATCCCAGGGTGTGAGAATGCCTGATTCTCGTAGGCTACCTTAAGCTGGGGTGCGAACTTCTCACACTGTGTAACATAGCTAGGGTGCAAACCTTCTCTAAAGTATGGAAAAAGATGAATTCTCAATGTTTCTAGAAGGGAATCTTCTAGAAGAATGGGTTGGCATTCGAATGGTTATCTTTGTACTGGATTCCCTGATATTGTGGGATCATTCTTATCTAAGTAACCATCTCATTCTCTCCTATATATTGAGAAAATTCTCATGGAAAAGGTTAAGAAAGATTCATTGGAGAATTGGTGAAAGAATTGTGTGAAGGACTTAGCTTGAACAGTAGCTTGGAGACTCTAGCAAGTCTATCAAGAGGATTCGATCTTCTTCATACAAGGATTGAGAAAGTGTGTGTGTTGGAGCCAAGAGCCATTGAAAGGAAGCTTGTGACATCAAGGCAATTATGTTGTAAACTTTACTTTCAATCAATATGATACAGTGGCATGTCCCTTTCCCATAAAGCTATTCTCACTTTATTGTGTAATTCCTTGATCATGCACATAAGTTGACAGTTGAATATATTTTTCTATCTTCACTTTGGTTGGTTTGTTTTGTCTTGGTCTTGACCTCACGAGAGCGTCGGAGCGAAGCGGGAGCAACAGAGACCCTAGGAAGCGATATTAAGGTATGTTACTTGTTCCTTCCTACTAGTTAATTCAATGGTCAAAACTTAGGGAAAGAGTCATGTCCTGTCATGTTTTTTTCTAGATCCAGGTGGATCTAGGGAGATCTGTTAGTGTCTGCACCTACCGATTAGTCCGATAACAGGCATAAGGCCACATTTTCCACAGAGTGGGGATCCAACCAATACATAGTAATGCCATTTGGACTGAATAATGCCCCATCCATATTTTCCAGGGTGGTGGTTGAAGCATTCAAAGAATTTTTGCATAAGTTTTTAGAAGCATACTTTGATGACTGGACTATTTTTAGTTTGTTGAAAAATCATATTGAATGTCTAAGGCTAATGTTGGATAAATGCAGGCAGTGTCAAATTGATTTGAATTTGAAGAAGTACATCTTCCTCTCACCATTTGGAGTATTATTAGGTCATATTGTATGCAAGCAAGGATGTTTGGTGGATCCATCCAAAATTGCAATTATAGTTGATTTACCACCACCTACATCAGTCAAACAACTGCGCACCGTGCTAGGACATACTGACTATTACAAGAAATTTATCAAAGGATATGCTCAGATTACTGTGCCAATGGATAATTTATTAAAGAAAGACTGTCAGTTTGGTTGGACAGACGAATGCTAGCAGAGCTTCGACACATTGAAACAAAATATGGTGACTGCGCCCATTCTAGTCTTTCCAGACTGGAGCAAGGAATTTCATGTGCATGTTGATGCATATTCTATTGCATTAGGAGAAGTACTAGCACAACCTAGAGAAGGGGACAATGACCATACATTAGCATTTTCTAGCAGAAAACCATCTACAACTAAAATCAATTACACTACTACAGTGAGAGAGGGATTAGCCATGGTGTATGAATTGCAGAAATTCTGACACTACTTGTTGGGAGGACACTTTAAAATGTTTACTGATCACTCCATGTTGAAGTACCTAGTCAACAAGCCAGTGTTGGGGGGGAGAATCTTCAGATGGCTTCTCCTATTTCAAGAATATGATTTTGAGATCATAGTTAAGACAGGAAGAATGAATAAGGGCCTAGACCACCTGTCGAGGTTGGAGCATGGCGAAGAACCTACCAGTCTAGAGGATACACTGTCAGATGCACAACTGCTCGCCATTATAAAGATTGATGACCACTTCGCAGAAAAACTCCACTTCCTGTCAACAGGAATGGCTCCAACCGAGTACACAATTCTGCAGAAGAAACAACTAGTGGTGCGCGCTGCAAATTTTTCACTGATAGTTGGTCAGCTATATAAAATGGGACCTGATGAGATCCTAAGAAGATGTGTGATGGAGGATAAATTCCCTATGATCCTCGAAGAATCTCATGAAGGCATTGTAGGAGGACATTAAGCAAGAAAATAAACTATGCAAAAGGTTCTGCGAGTTGGCCTTTGGTGGCCTACGCTACACAAAGATGCTAAAGAATATGCCAGAGCATGCGATGTATGCCAGTGAGTTGGAAAATCATCCCAAAGAGATGAGATGCCATTAGCACCACATATGACCCTACAAGCATTTGAAAAATGGGCCATTGACTTCGTGGGACCTATAAACCCACCACGGAAGTGCACGAGAACAAGGTATATTATCACTGCGACATAATACCTGACTAGATGGGTCGAAGCAAGAGCAGTCAAGGACTGTAGTGCAACTACAGCTGCACATTTTATATTTGATGAAATAATAACTAGGTTTAGATGCCCTAAGGTCCTTATGAGTGATCATGGTACACACTTAATCAATAAGACAGTTGAAGCCCTGACTGAAGAATTTGCAGTCCACCATCAGAAGAGTACACCTTATCATCCACAAGCAAACAAAACGATTGAAGCATTCAACAAGATCTTGGAGAAAGCATTGACAAAGATTTGCAGTGTGAACAGGGATGACTGGGATTTAAGAGTACCAACAGTACTCTGGGCTTATAGAACCACTTGTAATAAATTAACAGTGCAGACCCCTTTCAAGTTGGTTTATGGTCTTGAAGTTGTTGTCCCAATGGAGTAGTTGGCACCAAGCTTAATAATTGATGCATTTATAGACATGGATCATACTGGCATTATTCATAAGAGGCTAACACAGTTGGTCAAACTAGAAGAAGACAGATTCATTGCAGGCTTCCATCAACAAATTAAGAAGGAACGCGAAAAGGCCTATCATGACAGACACATCAAGAAGAGGATATTCAGGTAAGGTGATTTAGTAGTGGTATATGAAAGTAAATTTATCAAACACCCTGGGAAGTTCAGAATGCATTAGCTAGGACCATATGAGATTGCCTATGTTACAGAAGGAGGATCTACGCAGCTGAAGACATTGAAAGGAGACTGGAAGGAAGGCTTGGTGAATGGAAGTTGGCTGAAGTTGTACTATGACAACCAACTGCCTCACAATTCTCACTAGAATCAAGAAGACAAGGGTCCAGGTACCAGGTGCAGTTGAAATTGGGTACCAGGCACAGAAAATACAGTCCGCACAAGGATGGAAAGGAGGCATAAAGTAGAAATCAAGGGTTGCACTGCGCAGTCGAAAGTCAAAGTAAAACAAGAGGATCAGATCTCAAGTGCCTCGGGATGAGTCATAGGTGAGTGTTGGGGCCCTGTTGGCCCTTGGTTATGGAAGGAAGTGAAGAATGAGGAAGAAAAGGTAAAAAGCGAGCTTTGCGGGAGACACAGTGACTGTCATTGGGTCGAAGTGAGAAAAATAACAAAAAAGATGGAGCGAAGTGCGGAAAAAAAAGTCGTTGGATGAGGATATCGAGGATGACAGATCATCAAGGAAGATGGACTGAGGATGACTCAGTAAGTGGAAAAAGCCAGCATTAGATGCCTTGGAGCACCGTGAGATGAAGAAGGAAAGACAGGCTGGCAAAGACCGAAAAGAATGGGTCAAGATGACCTAGGGTTGTAGACACCTAGGGTTTTGGTAATTAGGGTTTTTGACACCTAGGTGTAGACCTAAGGATGTCAGTGAGGGATTAAAATGTATAAATAAAAGTCGAGAGGACCTAGGTCGAGGCAGTATTATGCCTTTGCCTTGTTATTTATTATTGTTCATTGGGAGAATATTGTATTAGGGGTGAGAGAAGTGTTGTGAGAGAGAGCCTTCTGGTATTGTAAGATCTTCAGCTAGGTGCGAAGATCAAGTCCTCTAGTTGGGTGCACAGGAAGGGGAGAAGGAGAAAGAGAAGACAAAGGATCTGCTATCCAAGAGCATAGATCAGAAATATAAGGTTTATCTTAATATATCATAAGCACAGTTTTGTGGACGTATCCCTAGAGAGAGGGTGAACCACGTACATATGTTGTTGTGTGTGTGATTGATGCTTTGAGCTCTATTGTTGTTATATTGTTATCTGCATCATTGTATTAAATCGGATCTATAATTGTGAAGGATAGATCTATCTAGTTGAATGGTAAATGTGTGTTATGTTGTTATTGTAATAAGAACCACTTAATATCCCCCTGGTTGTAGATATCTCTATCCTGCAACCCCCTCATAGTTGCTTCGGGTGAGACTGCATCTGCTTCGCAGGTGCTACTAGAAGGGTCAATAGCTAGGGCTTGTTGGTGCGCTCTTGGATCTGAACCCTAGGTATGCCCCTATGCCAACAACCACATCATTGACTCTCCATGTAAGGATCTAGGACCCATGTTTGGAGCATACAAATGGGCATAGGACAATAAATCAAAAAAATTTAGTTGAGGTGGTATCTAACCATGTCCTCTTGCAAGAGATGGAATACTCGATGAAACAATTGGTTGAATTTGAGGCATTTAAGACATTAGAGGTATCCCAACCTGATTTGAATAAGAGAGCTTAAATTTCTCTAAAATATCATGTGCATGCCTTGGATATGGAAATTGCTGAAAATATTTGTCATGCTCATTTATCAAAGGGGAAAATTGATGGGTTTTCTTTCTCGTCTTATCAGTTTAACACTTTTGGCTGAGAAAATAGGTTTTGTAATAGAGAAACTAGCATTTTTTCATTAGTCCTATAGTTGGAGGCATTTTGAATGACACATTTGGAAATGTGATTGATATGACCATCTCAATATATTGTCTTGAAAGTGGAATGGTTCATGTCGTGCAATAATAATTACTTGGTTCAATCTTTTCAAACATGTTGCTTGTGTTGGAATACTTAGAGGGGGGGATGCATCAATATGAACATGTTTACCACTTTTAACCACAATATATAAACTTCAACTTTATCGGCAGTATATCATCAATGCATCATGAACATATAAACATAAGCAACATCACATCAAATACATCGCACACTAGAGTTTACGTGGAAACCCAAATGGGAGAAAACCACATAATTATTTCTTATATATTGTCAAGAATACATGCATTGCAAGCACCAAATTCTTGATTCTCCATCTACAATTGGAAGGAGGATACAACCCCCTATTTACAAGAACCAACCTTAAGGAATCTACAACTCCCTGAATTCTCTGGCTCCAACCAGAAGGAGGCTACAACCCCCTAATTCTCAGGCTTCAACATGAAGGAATCTCCAACTCCATGAGTTCTTTAGCACCAATTGGAAGGAGGGTACAACCCCCTTTCCTTTCCCCATCATGCCTCCATGAAATATAAGTGTAGACCAAACTGTCACTACCACAATAACTTTCACTTCCACTACCACTATCACTTCCACTGCAGCCTATAACATGTCAACCTGTCACTGTATCCAACCTATTACTGTTACCTGTTAACACCCTTTAATTTCCCAGGATGATGAATAAATTAGCAGGGGTAACCAAAAAACCACTTTGAGTCAAGGATATATCCCTCCAAGACTCAAAGAGAGATCTCTCTATAAGATTTATATTTGTTTGTATGGGATGTTAGGCTAGCTATCTAGTTCAGAGTTCGGTTTTTTAAATTGGTCGGCTGGAACAGGTAAAATGGGCCATTGGGAAAAATGGAGTCAAAGGTTAAAATGATTAAATGAATGGATAACTGAGACAAAATGTAACGAGGAAGGGTAATCATGTCAGTGGATCCTTTGAGCTTATAAAATGAGAAAAGAAGAATAGATTGAAGTTCATTTCAAATGCAGAACAGATCTTATCTGAATTCTACATTCAAATTTGGAAGAAAACATAAATATTGTTTTGAGCCAGTATAGGGTGTTAAGAACAAATCCATCACATCATCTTCTCATAAACAATACAAAAATAAAAATCATGTGAAATAGGAAAGTAACAAGTTAGATAAGGAAAAACTTCACCACTTAATCATGACATGAGAATCTGGAAATATGATGCCTTTGTATTCATCCATAACAATCACTTACACCATTTGGAACATTTTTATAGTGGATGGGGACATTTCCATGCCATCCTTCTTTTCCAGTCTAACACTTTTGACTGTGGCCTCTATGGGCTTATATAATATTCACAAAACAGTTTTAGATCCTCAAAACATGGATATGAAAATTACAAGTGTTTATAAAATCTATCCTATTACAAAATTCTAGGAGATATATCCTATTCATAAGTGATTTAACACTATAGTCTTTGACATTTGTATAGCCTTGCTGGATGATGATAGGACTGCTTGAAATATTTCACTGACACGTGAGCCATGAATGAATTATCTTCAACCAAAATGGAGTTATCTTTGAACCTTTCTCCTTTTTATTTGCCTTAAAATCTGAAAAAGATATTCCTTCTCATCTATTTTGGAGTTGGAATGCATTTGCAATTCTCCTCAAGTGATATGGAATAAAATGGATCTGATATGGGAGAACATATTGTCATTCTATCCATATATGTACTTTCGACAGCTAACACGTATATAATAGAGTGGATTTAGCTATCGAAAGTCAGGGGATTCGGCAGCTAACAACACCTCTATGGACCAAAATAAGCTGTCGAAAGTCCTGAGTTTTCCAAAACTGTTCAAAATTGCAAAATTTAATTCCTTTACACTGTCTACCTCTTAGGATTCCTTGTTCAGGTTTGTGGCTACCTCAACCAAAGCTTCTAGACCAAGGTGAGTTCTTGGTTTTGGTTTTCTATGTGCTAGATTAAACCTCAAGAGTTTGATCATTTGGTAGAGCTTCTGGTTTTTCTTAGACAGTCTTTTATTCTTCCTTTCCAGAGATACATGCATCAAAGCTAACCTTTTAAACGAGTCTCTTACCTCTTAAGATGTCATTTTCATAGCCTGATTCTAAGATTTGATGACTCTTTCTAACAACTTAAGCTCTGTTACTTCCTCTTTCAGCTAATGAATCTTGGATGCTTTATCGATCTTATTTTTAGTTGATGTCTCAGGTACCTCCAAGGTTGGAGCTTCATCTTTATTTTCCTCTCTCTCCTCCATGGGTGTTTCAGACTCAAGATTTGAGTATGGCAAATTCAATACGTTTTTCTCAACAACACTGCTCTAGCCCTCTATTTCCTGATCAAAATCAAGCTTCTCTTTTTCCTTCTTAGACCTGGGTGAAGAGGTTGGTTGCTCTGTCTGAAATGGTGATAGAGCCCTTCTCTTTCTATTACTTCTCATTGGTGTAGATGACTTCTTTGTAGGTGTCTTCTTACCATTAGTATGGATCTCTTTCTCAAATTCTCCCCAAAATAGGAGATATTCCCATGTCTTATCTCTTCTCTGGAGTTCCTCCATCACTATAAGCTTAATAAGACCATGATGGAACAATCCACTATTTGATTTCTTAGGTTTAGCTTGGAATTTTTGTGCCATCTTGGTGAGGCTCCTATGAAGATAATGAGGCAAATTCAGAGGGTTTCTGCCTTTGAAATGATTGATAAGCCTGAAATGGTACAACATGACCCTGCCATACCTCCCTTCATAGGTTATGTACACCTGAATAACCTTCAACAATTTCTGCCATTTGTTTTCCAGGTAATTCCTAGGAACGTCCTTTTGCCAATAATGCTCTGGAATTCTGGCTTTAGGTAAGATCTAAAGTAAATGTCTTTAATGAAATTGGTCTTGAACCACCTCTCACCCTCTCTAGGAATATCACTTGTTGCAACAAAAATTTCTTCATCTATCTTCATTTCCAGAGTACCCAATTGCACTTTGGCTCCATCAAAACTTTTGGCAAAGGCCTCTGCAATTCCCTGATGATACCCTTGTAATTTATTACAAAACCTGTATCAGCCTGCATCCTTGATCATTTGACAAATATCTGGATGAGATTCCAGATAGGAAATATCATGCATCTCCCTCCTGAGAAATGCTCCTTCAATAGTCATCTGCAAAAAATCTGTTAATATCTTGAAAATACTGAAATTTGGGTTGATGGATAAGAGACCAGCGCTAGGAAAAAGGAGAGAGGAAAGATAGATGAGGGAAATTCGTGAGACTAGCAAATTTGTGTATGGATGAGATTTTAAAACAAACACTCAACAAATAAGGAACCTTAGATCATGATGTTTATTTAAAACCGACTAAGACAGACCTCCATGTGATTTGTTGCACGAAATGGTGATGGCGAATGAAATCACAATGGATTTTTGAATTGATATCTTAGGGTTTAATGATTTTTTATCAATTAGAATCATAACGAATCGCCCAGATCATGATAAATGATACTCATAGGCAATTTCGACAGCATTTAAGATCATCATGACCTGTGTAATGATGGTGGTTTGAGATCTCGATGGGACGGTCTAACATTTATCAAACTCTACACTTTCAAAAGCTAATTGGAGCTGTGCCTACCTTTTTAGCTGCTGAAACTGGGAACTTTCGGCAGCTTGCAACACATAAAAATTTGACCCTTAACTGTCGAAAGCTATTTCTTTGAATTTTTATATTAAAAAGTTTCAAACCATCACTTTCCAACTTTGGATATACCTGGACACCTCTTTGAAATATAAGATACACCACTAGACCATTACTCTTGAGCTTCTTATCATGAAGACATTCTCAAAATGATTAGAGAAAATTTCCAAATAGGTAACTGGAGACCAAATGACTATATCATAGGACCCTAACATAGGCTCCAATTGGGGATGGCAGCTCCTTAGGAGGTGTCAAGAATCCCAGATCTCAGGCTTCGTAAATTAGTGCCTTGTCTATTGGGTTGACCCCACCACATGTATCTTGATTTGTCCTACAACTTAGTGATTGGACACCAGTTGATTATTGTTATAGGAGAATCCCCCTGCGGACAAGTGGATTCCCTCTTGGGCTCTAGACTCCTAAGACCAAGACAAAAAGGGTGCTAACATTGGTCACTGACATCCTTTTAAATCTAGCTAAACTAATGTATAGAGAAGAGGAAGAATTAAGTACTGTTTTAACGATGTTCGTCCTCGCACAGTCCGATTTGAGATTTAATCCCCAATCTCCTCGATAAGTCCTAGAAAGAAAACAAAGACAGAACAAGCTTCCTATTCTACTAAGATTAGCTTGAAACCATATCTATCTAACAAAGACAAGTTCATGTAGAATAAACACAACCTTGAAAGAAACATGCCAAGAACATATGTATATTAATGAAAACAAAGCAAAGTGCTTACAACCATGATGTAGATGTAGCAACTTCATCAAGCTCTCCTTGTCCAACCCTTTTCTCAAATAATCCACACAAAATGATGATGCTTCAATGATAAATATCCCTTATGAGATCATAATTTTGATGCCTTCAATGTCTCCTATAATTCTCATGAGATCATAATTTTGGTATCTCTAAACTCCTTTATCTCCCCTCCTCCATGGAAAGCCCTCGTTATATAGGATTTGGAGACCATGGAGAGGATCTCTCATTAGATCCACTAAAAAATGGATCTCTAAGATATTTGGGGAGAAAATATCTCTTAAAGATTTTAGGGAGGAAATATCTCTCAAGGATTTTAAGGAGGAAATATTTCAACCATCCATGAGATCCTCCACCTTCCCTAAAAAATAGGAAACCAAATGTGAGGTGGATTCTCACACTTAATTACTTTATTTTTCATGAGTATTAATAATAATTCATGTGCACTTGATTCTCAGACTTAATGAATATTAATAATAATTCATATGTACTTGGTATTTTGGCCTTCATATAATATATCCCTCCTCCACATTGACTAGGAATTGTGACATAGGTTTTTCCATGGTGTCAAGGTGTATGAGACACTTATATGACACTTACGACACTTAGGGAGAGCTACCTAGGTGTGAAAATTTCATGTGTAACAGAAGCCCCCTAAAGTGTGAGGTTAGAAGAGAGAATGATGGTTGAAACACTTTACAAATATTTAAATCAAGGGTGTGGACTTGGAGAACCTGGTAGAATCTGCAAACAAACATCAAACAAATGTTATGACATGTTTCAAACCCAAGGCATGCATACCTATGCTTGAGTGATAAAGGACTTTCGAGGTATGGACGCCATCGAATACACTGTGGATCCATAATCATATTGACTGAAGAGTATAGACACCAAAGATAAAATGTGGATTTATAATTCCATGACATGAATTGATCGTATCCACGAGAAATACACAGTGGATCTACAGGATGACAAAACATAGCCACAGACCAATACAAAGTGGATCTATGTGACAGTATATATATCAATGTGCTCAAATGATCTCCTTTCACAACCTGGGTAAAGTAGATATCAGAGTGAACACTCAACCTAGGTTCTTCTTACTGATCCCGATGTGGTA
This sequence comes from Picea engelmannii, assembly GCA_009831015.1. Classification (NCBI taxonomy): domain Eukaryota; kingdom Viridiplantae; phylum Streptophyta; class Pinopsida; order Pinales; family Pinaceae; genus Picea; species Picea engelmannii. The sequence goes on from ML779789.1 coordinate 2,040,918, forward strand.
CGAATCTAACCATGTGAATAGATGTTTTGATGTTGAACATGGTAGAAACCACTTGATTACCAGTCAATGAGGTAAACCATTAACAAGTGTGAGGGAAATCACCATTGATGTCAATGACTCCCAAGGTACCCTAGTACAATCTAACGAATGTGAATAGATGAGTCGAAGTTGAAGATTCATGGAATCATCCAATGAGAGGTCAATGATGTAAACCCACTTTCGTAGGCGAGTAGGCCTACCACTGAGGCATGCAGGTCACAAGGTACTAAGTGGTTTCTATGTCTAGTTCCCAGATAATGTGCTGAAGTCGACAGGAACAGACTCGTTGAAGGAGGGCCTTGAAATGATGACAATAGGTCATCATTGAAGTGAGTGATTTTGATGTGTAACAGATTCCCCCCCAAAGTGCGAAGTTAGAAGATGAAAACTGATGACTGAAGTACTTTGTAGACTTTTTCAAACAAGGTTATGGACATGAAGAACCTGGTAGAAGCTGCACACAACCATCGAACAAATATTATGACATGTTTCAAACCCAAGGTATGCATACCTATGCTTGGGTGATAAAGACTTGCAAGGTATGGCCGCCATAAGATACACTGCAGATCCATAATTGTATTAAAAAAAAGGTATAGCCACCAAAGACACAATGTGGATCTATACTTCCATGACATGAACTGATCGTAGCCATGAAAAATACACAGTGGATCTACGTGTTGGAAGATAGGTTGTTGTCATTGATGTCAACCCTAGTCATGGGTTTTGGACTGCAAGATTGATGAAGGTATTTGGACATGAAGGAAAATGCACATGCAGATACAACACCCATGGATGGATAGTATACTTCATGCTGTTTTCGGTGGTATGTGGTACATCACATGGATCCTCATGGTTGAGGAGAAATGAATTTTTGAAGATGACAAAGTGAATTGAAGAAGGAAGTACATGTAGGCCCTGAAGATAATTAAAGAAAAGAATTAAAAAATAAGAAAGCGTCAGGTTGGCCCTAATGTTAAAATGAAGTGACATAAATGGTATAAATAAACATCATTATACAGTCATTTGATACAAGTCGAATTTCATAGGAAATAAGAAGTAAAGAAGGTCGAATTTCAAGGGAGGATGAAGTCTTGTGGTGATGTGTTCTAAGGTATGTTATTTTCAGGTCATCTTACCATTTTTGCTATTAATATTTTTCTAGAATGATTCATATGGTGAACTTGCTATGGTATTGAGAAGACATATCAAGGTACCTCTGGTAAAAATTTCAACTCTTGATTCACTATAATTATGGAGATACACTCTGTGGAAGATAGGGTTTGTGACTAGTCCTGAAGCTAGTCAATAAAGAGGTTTTCTAGGTAAAAACGTCATAACTTCTTCATCGATAATCCAAATGACATGGGACAAATTTAAGTGGAAATAGTACAGACTTTAGTTTCTTGTGTACAAGTTTCAGAATCAGATGTTAAATATTGAGTGTGGGGCATTCTGTACAAGTTCAGTCTCTTGAATAGACTAGAATTGAATAAAGGCTACCATTCTTTCTATAACTTCTTTTTGGGGAGGATTCAAGGAGTGAAACTTGGAGGAGTTTCAGAGAATACATTGAGTAATATTATATATAGGATCAGAGTACTCCAAGAATTGAAGAATTGTAGAAATTGAAGAAGTATCAGGAAGCATTATCAAGTTCTATGTGATGATTGGTTGATTGTGATGATTTAATGTAAAGTTTTATTATCTCTAATATATTCTTGGGTGGAAGGAAGGGGCAAGGATGGAGAGTTAAAATCTCTCTTGATATTGGAGGATTATATCTTCCTCTTGGATTTTTATCCATCTCTTTACATTTGGAAGCTATAGCTACCTCTGGAAGTCATTACTTCCCTTGAACAATAACTATTGATTATTTCTCATATATTGTCCATGATGTATTGTGGTGTATTGGTGTAACTCTTATACTATTGTTCATTGCTCATTTGATATAGTTGAATGGTTTAAGTATAAGTTGAAAAAGGTTTTAAATTGTACTTGATACTAATTCAACACCCTCTCAGTATCAACACTACGAGATGACAAGACATAGCCACAGACTGATACAAAGTGGATCTATGTGACAATATATGTGTCAATATTCAAGAGAAACTCTATCGCAACCTGCGCAAAGTATATATTAGAGTGATCACTCAATCCAGGATCTTCTTACTGATCCCGATGCGGTACAAATCTAACCATGTGAATAGATGTCCTGATGTCGAACATGGAAGAGACCACTTGATTACCGATCAATGAGGTAAACCGTTAACAAGTGCGAGGAAAATCACCATTGATGTCAACGATTCCCAAGGTACCCTAGTACATTCTAGCGAATATGAATAGATGATATGAAGTCAAACATTCATGGAATCACCTAATCAGGGGTCAATGATGTAAAACCATTGTCGGAAGCGAGGAGGCCTACAATTGAGGCATGCACATCCCAAGGTACTAACTAGTTTCTAAGTCTAGTTCTCGGATAATGTGTTGAATTTGACAGGAACAAAATCGTTGAAGGAGGGCCTTGATGTATCCCCCATCAATGACATGAAACTGACATAGAGATGTAAATTGGTGGATCACATGAACATGGGTTGACACAGTTATTGAAACAAGACATTTGTGATGGTTGACTCTCGAGGCATATACTTCCCTTGAACACTGAGGCACAACAACAGAAACATGACATGGACCAAAACATGATGATGCAATGGACACTGTGACTTTCGTCGGGTGACCCAAAGGAGTAAACAAAACTCATAGTATTGGTTAAGTGCAAAGGTTCAGTGGATTTAAATGCATGTAAAGACAAAGTGTTGTGTTCAAGGGTGACCATAAGAGTGACCTGTAATGTTCCCAAAAACTTATTGGCTTGCCTCCTTCAATTTTTTCCCCCATCCAGATAGATGTTTTGATTTAACGAGATCAAGGAGGATAACACATGATCGATATAACTCACCTTCAGTATATCCCTCTTCCTTTGTTTAATGAACTGGAAGAAGTAAGGGTTCGGTCCCATATAGGCCCTTCAATGTATGATTTTTTTAACAAGTCTAGAGAAGGTAAATTCAGTGATTTTTCATGTTTAGAGAGTCCGAAAAGAACTTAAAGACAACTCTAGGGTTGTCATTTTTCGTAATGTTAGTCTTGTGAGGCCAAAAAAGAGATAAATTATCACTCGAAATATGCCCTTTCAAACCTTTTAATGAGTGGGAAAGGAAGCAAAATCACTCGACAATCTTTTCATGTTTAGAGAGTCTAAAATGAGATTAAAGACGACTCCAGGGGTTCCTTTTTGTATAACCTTTACGAGTCCAAAAAAGAGATAAAAGGTTGCTCAGTTACATTCTCATGTTTTTACAAGCATGAGAAAGAACAAATACTAAGCTTGGTACTCTGCCCCCAGCTTGAAAGCTAGTGGCTTAACTCCAGAATGATCCAGGCTGATCTTGATCTCCAAGTTCTTCAGAAGGTCCTCCAATAAAATGAGCATAAACAAAGAAACATACTTCCTACCCTACCATGATTAGCTTCATAATAGATCTATCAAAATAAACAAGTTCATGGAACATACACAAAATTAAAGGAAATAGGCCAAGCACATATTTATATTAATGAAAACAAATCAAAGTGCTTAAACCATGATGTAGATGCAACAGCTTCACCAAGCTCTCTTTGTCTAGACCCTTGCTCAAAAGTTCCATGAGAAAAATGACTATAACTTTCATTGATAAATATCCCTTATGAGATCATAAGTTCAATGCCTCTAAACTACCATGTCTTTCACCATGAGAAGGCCTCCTTATATAAGCTTGGAGAGACCCATCCGCCTTAGAGATTCTTGGGATAGGTTGAGTATCCTTTTCCATTAGTTGTGGATCTTTCCTAAGATCCATCCTTGACCTCATATTTGAATCCAGCCAACTCCGGAGATGAGGGGGATTTATCCCTGATTTTCCTCAACGGTCCAATATTCCCTCAAACAGCCCAACGCTCCCTCAGAAGGGGACACAGAGTGTTGCGATTCTCCCCCAAAGAAGGGCAGGGAGCATTGGCACTCCTGACAATGGGTTGGGGAGTGTTGCCCAAAATTTCCTTTAAAAATTCCAATGCTCCACCAGAAGGGTGCACATAGTGCTGGAACACTCCCCCAAGGAAGGGTAGGGAGCACTAGCACTCCCTGATAGTGGGTAGGGGAGCGTTGGCCTTCAATTTTTTTTTTAAAGTGGTTTTCTTCATGGAAAATACTTTGTACTCTTCATCAAATGATTTCTCTTCCTTAAACCAGTCTTTGAAGGTGTCTTAAGTGTCCTTTTGGTGTTGTTAGAGACACAACATAGGAGATATGGAAGTATGATGTTTGTGACACTTGCGACCAAAATGAGACACTTGCGACACTTGAAATGATGACAATAGGTCATCATTGAAGTGAGTGATTTTGATGTGTAACAGATTGCCCCCAAAAGTGCAAAGTTAGAAGATGGAAAATGATGATTGAAGTACTTTGTAGACTTTTTCAACCAAGGTTATGGACGCAGAGGACCTGGTAGAAGCTGCACACAACCATCAAATAGATATTATGACATGTTTCAAACCCAAGGCAGACATACCTATTCATGGGTGATAAAGAATTGCAAGGTATGGATGCCATAAGATACACTACGGATCCATAATTGTATTACCAAAAAGGTATAGCCACCAAATATACAATGTGTATATATACTTCCATGACATGAAATGATAGTAACCATGAAAAATACACAGTGGATATACGAGATGACAAGACATAGCCACGGACCAATACAAAGTGGATCTATGTGACAGTTTATGTGTCAATATTCAAGATAAACTCTGTTGTAACCTACGCAAAGTATATATCAGAGTGATCACTCAACCCAGGGTCTTCTTACTGATCTCGATGCGGTACGAATATAACCATGTGAATAGATGTCCTGACGTCAAACATGGCAGAGACCACTTGATTACCAGTCAATGAGGTAAACCGTTAACAAGTGCGAGGGAAATCAACATTGATGTTAATGATTCCCAGGGTACCCTAGTACATTCTAGCTAATGTGAATAGATGAGATGAAGTCAAACATTCATGGAATCACCTGATCAGGGGTCAATGATGTAAACCCACTTTCGGAAGCGAGGAAGCCTGCCATTGAAGCATGCAGGTCCCAAGGTACAAACTGGTTTCTAGGTCTAGTTCCATGATAATGTGTTGAAGTAGATAGGAACAAACTCGTTGAAGGAGGGCCTTGATGTATCCCCCATCAACAACATGAAACTAACACAGAGATGTAAATTGGTGGATCAAATGAACATGGACTGAAATGGGTATTGAAACAAGATATTTTTTATGGTTAACTCTCGAGGCAGATACTTCCCTTGAACATTGAGGCACAATAGCAGAAACATGACATGGACCAAAACATGATTATGAAATGGACACTATGACTTTCGTCAGGTGACCCAAAGGAGTAAACAAAACTCAGAGGATTGGTTTAGTGCAGAGGTTCGGCGAATTTAAATGCGTGCAAAGACAAAGTGTTGTGTTCAAGGGAGACCATAAGAGTGACCTGTAATGTTCCCAAAAATGGATTGGCTTGCTTCTTTCATTTTTTTCCCCCATTCAGATAGATGAGTTCCTCTTTTTTATTTAATGAGCTCAAGAAGGATAACACATGCTCGATATAACTCACCTTTGGTAAGTCCCTCTTCCTTTGTTTAACGAACTGGAAGAAGTAAGGGTTTGGTCCCATATGGGCCCTTCAATGTATGCTTTTTTTAATGATTCCAGAGAAGGTAAACTTGGTGATTTTTCATATTTAGAGAGTCTGAAAAGAACTTAAAGATGACTCCAGGGTTGTCCTTTTTCGTAATGTTAGTCTGATGAGGCCGAAAAAGAGATAAATTATCACTCGAAATATGCCCTTTCAAACCTTTTAATGAGTGGGAAAGGAAGCAATATCACTCGACAATATTTTCATGTTTAGAGGGTCTGAAAAGAGCTTAAAGACAGTTCCAGGGGGTTTCTTTTTTGTATAACATTTACGAGTCTAAAAAAGAGATAAAAGGTTGCTCAGTTACATTCTCATGGTTTTACGAGTGTGAGAAAGAACAAAGACTAAGATTGATACTCTACCCCCATGTTGAAAGCTAGTGGCTTAAATCCAGAATGATCATCAAAGTTTGGAGACAAGCCCCCCCAAGATTCAATTCATTCACTGACTTTAAGGTTGTCACCATTTTCTGTACTAGATGGATAAAAGGCTACAGGTGGATGAAATGAAGTTTCAACTATGATACCTAACGAAAGACTCGACTAGACATCTACGAGATCTGGCGAAAGACTCGACCTGACAGGAGAGGTGACTGTTTCATTTTTTAACGAGCTTGACACAAGAAATGAACTACGCTCAAGGCTCTGGGTTGAATCCCCAGATTTTTGTTTCATTTTTTAACGAGCTTGTTACAGAGAGGAAAAACTATGCTCATTGCCTCTATTTCACTTTTTAACGAGCTTTCCACAGAGAAGAAAAATATGCTCGTTACTTCTTCTTGATCATGGTTTCCAAGAGGACAATTCGATGGAATGGATACATGTCAAGGGATGAACATCAATCATGGCTTCCAAGAGATCTTCACTAGATGGAAGAAAATCACTCTGGAAGGAATACACATCGACAACCTCGGTAGGAGTAAGGATATCATGCTCTACTATCCCTATCGAAGAGATCACCATGTCAACTACTAGATCTAAGTCATTAGAGGTTGAATTCATGGGAGACAACACCACATAATTGACCTATGGCAAGATTGATATCGATTGCATATAAGAAAAGTTTAGGGAGGTCATTGTGTTGGTAATCAAGTTAGGACCGACACACAAAAGTTGATCAATAGTCACCATTCTTCCATCATGTGGGAAAGATATCACACGAAAAAGAGTGGACACTATAGCTTTCATGGCATAGACATAATCTTACCCAAGGAGTAAATCAAAATCCAAGGGGTCCTGGACTACTATAACGTCAATAAAGACAATTTTCCCTCCCAAAGTTATAGGAAACTAGGGAAGGATCCCTAAAGGGTGATTGGTTCTTCTATTAAAAGAGAGCAGAGTTTGGGTAACCGACACAATATGAGGATAACCCAAAGCTTTCCAAGCAATAGAGTACAAAATACTAATGGATGAACCTTCATCCATTAGTGCATGAGGAACTTCCTGACCACAAACCTGTACTGTAATCTTGAAAGGAATGTGAGAGGGAAGATGAGGTCCAGTTATCACACCCCAATAAAAAAGGATGGCCTCATTACTTGGAGGGGGTTTTGCAGGAGAGGGAGGAATTCCCCCCAGAACGGTAGATTCTGTATCAACGTGAAAAATGTAGGCAGAATCGAGTTTACTCTCTAGTCGGAGAGTAGGATCAATTGACAATGACATCAAATTGACCACTTGGGTTTCATTCTCCAAGGGGATAATGGGGTTGACGGATGGAAACAGATCAATCGCTTGGATTTCACTCTCCAAAGAAGGAGTGGGATCGATCAATGGAACTGGATTGACCACTTTGGCTTCACTCTTTAGATGAAGAGTGGGGTTGATCGATGACGGAACTGGATTAGCTACTTTCGTTAACGGTTCAACTGAGGATGAAACCAAATTGACCACCTGATCAACTGGATTGATCGGGGATGGAACCGGATTGACCATTCCATCAACTAATGATGGGTTGGGGGAAATATTACGATAACCAATTGAGAGTTGAAGCTTTTTCAAAAGATAAGAAGCCTCATCCATACGAGGACAAAGGTGAGAGTAATTATCACCTTCGCATAACATGAAAGTAAACTTGACAATTTTCTTCTTCTTACCAACCTTAATGTCACTAGTTGATGGGGTGTCACTGATATGTCTAGCAAGGGCCGATGACGTGGAAGACCAAATTTCTAAGACCTTGAGAAGACCAGGGAAATCTCTCAAAAAGTGGTCACCCTTACAAAGACTGCAACAGAATTTGGGTTTCAGATTCTTCGTTTTAATCGTGTCGACCTCATCAATACACCCAATACAATTAATAATAGTTGGTTGCTTGGGTCCAACATCTTATATGGTTGGAGGGTTGGTCCCTTTCTGGTTCTTCTTCTTCTCTTTTCGTTTCTTCTTCTTCTTATCAACCTGGCTACTTTCTTTAGAGATTTCACTGGGTGAAGAAGGAGAAATGGAAGGAGATCTGATGGGCGAAGAAGGGGAAAGGTCGACATGAGGTTGATGTGTGGGTGGTGTGCTTACATCTGAAGCACCTGCATTCGAGATCAAAAGAGTGGAAAACAACCATACCGGTAACCCAATTGTGAGACATGGAAGGCTCAAAGTAGCAATGTAAGGAGGAGCAACATTTCTGTAAGAAGGAAAAACAAAGGTTTCCCCTCGCAAAGGGGTTTCTTCATTGGTAATTCTGGGAACTGACACCATAAAAAATGAAGATCCAACCTAGATTCTGCTAGGGAGAACAAACAACACATGCTAAAAATCTAGTAAGCAAACAAGCAAACAAAACCTTCTCACAATGAGCACACTAGTTGGTGATGAAATCCAACATCGTGAGAACAAAGTAAGAAGGGGATGAGATAGAGTGGGTGAAAAATTTACGTTGACGACCTACTTAACGGACTTACGCCTTGGTGCAATCTCCCACACATAATTGTGAGTATACCCTCTAAGGAGACCGAGTGATTTTGGCCAACGTCAATTCCAGGTACCATGAAGACTTTCCCCTCCACAATCACCTTGTGTAAAGACCCTAAAGAGATAGGCCACTAAGGTTACCAACTACAATAGTGATGCCTGGGGAAACAGTTGACAGTCTGGTCCACATGCAGGGGCAGAGTATCTAGCCCAAAATCAACTTGAAAGGCTCCCACTCATCATTGTGGGTATACCTTCAAGTGACCACCATAAAACGTGAAATCTCTACACCAAGACCAACAAAGCAGGGTGAGTAACTCTGCCAGTATTAATGCAACCTTAGGTTTGAACCTTGTGTGAGAAGGGATTCCTAGGACAAAATGTAGCAATTGGACTTCACCGCTCCCTAACACAATATTCTATGTTTGTTTTCAGCTTTGGAAAGTTATCTTTCACATCTATTCCAAAGCCCTACATTTAATCTAACGTAGGTTTGCTACCAGAAAAATGTAAAAATGTCTAATCAATTTTAGTTTAGCGCTTGATTTTTAAGGTTGTTTTTACTCAAAAGGAAAATGGCGTGGACAATATGGCATTTTGGTCGACTTGAAATTTATGCAAAGAGATGAAGATGAAATATTTTCATTTTGATGAAAGTTATGCTATGAGAAGTAGAAAACATTCATCATTACAGATGCACATTGCCCCCAAAAAGCCAAAAACCATGCAATTATGCTACTTCAAATGCAAGCTAGTTTCACTACCCAAAATAAAAAATGAACTTATCTTCTTTGTTTGATTATGATGTTTACAGAAAGTAAATACAAAACCTTCAATTCTCCACTACTTTCAACCAGGAGAAAGAGTCCTATGCAGATGCAAAAGACACGAAGCAAAAGGGCTACAAACAAAGCATGCACTCAAGGTAGTGAGGTATGAAAGAAAAAAAGTAGAAACTTTTTCTAACAATAAATAACACCATCAAGGATTCTAAAACCAATCAAGCATTCAAGGAATACAATAAAATGCAGAGAAGAATCCCAAAAAAGATAGGGAGAAAGAGAAATCACTCAAAATTGTCCTAACAAAAAGCAGCTAGAAAAGGCAATTTCACATTTCTGAAAAAGGTTTCAAGCTCCAAGAAATAAAAAAGGGAGTGATAAGCATAAAAAAAATTTAAAAACCAATCCAAACAACTTCACAAACCAGCCACATACTCTGGGTAAATATCTCTGCAAAAAAAGTTGCAAAAGATTGAGTAGAAGAAGGCAAAAACTCTCAAAAAAGAGACTAGCGCTCCCCTAGAAGGGTGCAGAGAGTGTTGCAATGCTCCCTATGACACTATAGGGGAGTGTTGGTTCTCTTGTATGGCCTATAGGGGGGCGTTTAGAGACCCAAAAATTCAAAAAAACAATAAAAAAGAAGAAGAAAAACTCACCCAGAATGCACAAAAATTGGTGAAATTTCTAGTGAAGGTAGGAGAAGGAAAATGGATAATGAAAAACCAGTAAAATTTATCTGAAAGGTGGTAAAATGGAAGGGAAAATCCAAGGAAATACTAATAGGATTTCCTTCCCCAGTGGAGACGCCAATTTCTGTTACAGGAGAATCCCCCTGCGGACAAGTGGATTCCCTCTTGGGCTCTAGATTCCTAAGACCAAGAAAGAAAGGGTGCTAACATTGGTCACTGACATCCGTTTAAATATATCTAAACTGATGTATATATAAGAGGAATAAAGGAGTACTTTTTTAACGATGTTCGTCCTTGCACAGTCAGGCTGATCTTGATCTCCAAGTTCTTCAGAAGGTCCTGTAATACAATGAGCAGCAACAACGAAACATACTTCCTACTCTATCATGAATAGCTTCATAATAGATCTATCAAAAGAAAAAATGTGATGGAACATACACAAACTTAAATGAAACAGGCCAAGCACATATTTATATTAATGAAAGAAAAGCAAAGTGATTACAACCATGATGTAGATGCAACAGCTCCACCAAGCTCTCTTTGTCCAGACCCTTGCTCAAAAGTTCCATGATCAAAATGACTGTAAATTTCACTAATAAATCTCCCTTATGAGATCATAAGTTTGATGCCTCTAAACTGCCATGTATTTCACCATGAGAAGGCCTCCTTATATAATCTTGGAGAGACCCAACCACCATAGAGATTCTTGGGATAGGTTGAGGATCCTTCTCCATCAGTTGTGGATCTTTCCTAAGATCCAACCTTGACCTCAGATTTGAATCCAACCAAATCCAAATATGAGGGGGATTTATCTTTGATTTTCCTCAACAGTCCAAGATTCCATCAAAAATCTGAGTGCTCCCTCAGAAGGGGACACAGATTGTTGCAACTCTCCCCCAAAGAAGGGTAGGGAGCGCTGGCACTCCCTGACAATGGGTAGGGGAGTGCTGCCCAAAATTTCCTTTAAAAATCCCAGTTCTCCCCCAGAAGGGTGCACATAGTGATGGAACGCTCCCCCAAGGAAGGGTAGGGAGCGTTGGCAGTCCCTGATAGTGGGTAGGGGAGCGTTGGCCTTCAAAATTGATTTTTAAGTGGTTTTCTTCATGGAAAATTCTTTGTACTCTTCATCAAATTATTTATATTCCTTAAACCACTCTTTGAAGGTGTCTTAGGTGTCCCTATGCTGTCGTTAGAGACACAACATAGGCAATATGACAGTATGATTTTTGCGACACTTGAAATGATGACAATAGGTCATCATTGAAGTGAGTGATTTTGATGTGTAACAATTATTCATTCTGACTTTGACTGAGTTTTGAAGTAAAATGGAAACAAAAAATAAAACACATGCTTTCCTAACAAGCTTATTTTCACACCTATCTACCCTAATCTACTGAGATTACTGCAAAATTAAGAGATGGAAAAATGCCAATGCAGCCAATCCAACAGTTGATATAATAGCTATGTTCTTCCACTGTCTTTGATAAAACTCAGAAATAAGTTTTTTACTTGTGCTTGAGAATAATTTCCAGCATGGTCTTCACCACAGAGGATTTGATAAACCTGAAAAATAGAAAAAATGCTGGAAATGGAAAAGTGTCTTGTATTGAAAAAATTCTCTATATAGATATCTATAGGATCAAAATAGACTTGACCTATCTCTTTCCATTCAAATTTATCCATATCAACTCCATGATTTAATGCTATTTTTATGTTGTTTACATCCTTATGCACTTTTTGACATGTCTACAACTTTTCTGATGGACTTTGAAATGATGCTCTTGTTGAACAAGACAATGAAACTGACTGTCTGATCACATCTAGATCGTAACTGCTTTTCAACTCATCAAAGTAAATGAAATGTTGGTTGTGGAGCCCGATTATCTTCTTAATTCAAAGGTACTTTCGTTCAGCTGTGTTTATACCCCATGAAGATTTTACACCCCAGAAGTGTGTACACTCTTCCACACGGGGGAGTGTAGAGGGGGGGTTCGGGGGTAAAGCCCCCGAAGGAAAAATTGCCTTGTGATGGCGAGTATTGTATTATGAGAGAGGAGACTGTGAGAGAAGGAAGAGGAAGTTACAACAAGTTTTGTTGTAGGTTGTATCCCTTCATTTGTTGGATAATAATAAAGGAAGGACCTGACAATTTCTCTGGTGGACATAGCCCACACTAGGTGAACCACGTAAATCTATGTCTCTATTGTATTGTGTATCTTCTGTGTTTTGTTTCTGCATTTGTTTTATTTTATTTCTCCACGGTCCTATTTTTCTAACATGAAAAAGAGATTTGACAACATAGGTCATCCAACTGATCAACTATTGGATCCTGAAAAGAATGACATGAATGTTTCATTGATTCACATGAAATTTCTTGGCTTTCTAGGTATATACCCTTCAGTCTCTGTTCAAGAATTTCCTTCAAAATTTGAAATGAATTGAAAACTAATGGTACAGAGTTACATTCCACTGATTCAAATTTTCCTTCAGGCTCAGGACTTTCATCTAGAGCATGAAAATCAGGGGAACTTGGAGACTATAAATCTGGATCTAAAATGGCCTCTTTATCATCAATGACATCGTTCACTATTTCATCAGAGGGTTTTTCTTCTTCACTATTTACAACTTGTTCATAAATTTCTCTCAAAAAATGAAAAGAGGAGAAACATAAGGGTAAATTATGTACACTTACTCCGATACTTTCTGCATTTTGATCCTTTTTGTCATGATTTCTATGTACAAATTGATTTTCATGTTTAAATTGCAACTGATCGTCTTCCTCCCAACAATAGGTTGTTAATTTCTTTGGAAAATCCTTCTGAATGTAATCCTCATCATACTTAGGAAGATCATCCATGAAAGGAAAATCATCAAACATACACATCATATCAATTAATGTCTCTTCTACAAGTTGATTTGGAATTTCATATTTGATTACGTTGTGAATTGAATAAATGAAACAATCATTATCCAATCCTTGATACCAAGGTTGAGCTGCAAAGTGTTTGGTAACATTAATATTTTTCCTTTCTGGAACTAATGGGACATGTGATCTTTGAACTACAAGTTCCTCTTTCCTATTAATTGTCTGCATCATCTCTTTTACAGTGTTTTCCAGGACATCTATTTTCACTTCTGAAGATTGCATTTGTTCCTTTTATGTTCTATCTTTCTCCTTTGCCCTTAGCTTTTCCTTTCTTCTCAACAAGTTAGCTTCCACATCAATTGCAATATTTTTCATTTCTTCTAGGTTTGCGATGTTCCTTTCTCTTAATTGGAAGGCCATCTCTAGATCGAAAGCATCAGGGTAATGCAAGTGAGCTAATCCTAGGGGTGGTCTTATATCAGCAGACAATGCATTATACACCCTATTGAACCTAGCTGAAAAATGCTACATTGTCTGTCTCGATTGTCTTTTCAAATGTTCATACTCTTCTAGGACGAGAAAGATATTTCCCATGATCACCCATCGATCTAGGAAAATTTGCGTGAATTGGATGGAAATTGATAATGCTTGCAGCTAGAAGACTCTTAAACCAATTTTTAACTTTACCTTGCAATTATAGGGAAAACATTCTGAAGTAGACATCATCATCCTCCACCTAAAACAAATCAAGAAAATCCTCAAAACTTTGGATATGCTTTTCAGCAGTGATCTTCACATTTTCCCCATCAAACCTGGGCAATTATTGATGTAATTGACAGGGATTTCATGGAGAATAGGAAGCAAAGCTAGAGGATTATATTTGTCTAGTATTTTTACTGGTATAGGAGGTGAAGCAAGGGGGATACAATTGTTTGAAATTTTAACAAGGAAAGGAGATAAAGCAAGATGATTATGTCTCACAGGGATTTCTACAAGTATATCTGGTATGTGCATAGGTGTATGAGTATGTACATGATCCAAAACTTGGGGTTTAATCTCTTGAGGCTCATCAATTTGAAAATGATCAATGTAAACTTCAACATTGTACTCTTGATTAGGATCAGAATAAGAGAGAAGATAATTACAGAAAAATCCTATAACATATTGAATACAATTAAATCTTCAATATCTGATATTTCTAGTTCACTTGGTCATGTTTCAGGTTCTTCCTCCAGTGGAGTCTTCGAATTGGAACTGATCTGGAGATTGGAGTCTCCAGGTGAATGATGTCATCCTTCTTGTGTCTAGTCATTGTCCACCATCAGTGATCAGATCTGGAACTTGAAGTGCACTACTGGAGAAAGTCCCCAGTATGATCGCCATTATGTTAACACCCTGTAATTTCCCAGGCTGATGAGGAAATCAGCAGGGGTAACCAAAAAACCACTTCAAGTCAAGGATATATCCCTCCAAGACTCAGAGAGGGATCTCTCTATAATATTTATCTTTGTTTGTGTGGGATGTTAGGCTAGCTATCTAGTTCAGAGTTTGGTTTTTTAAATTGGTTGGTTGGAACAGGTAAAATGGGCCATTGGGAAAAATGGAGTCAAAGGTTAAAATGATTAAATGAATGGATAACTGAGACAAAATGTAACCAGGCAGGGTAATCATGTCAGTGGATCCGTTGAGATTATAAAATGGGAAAAGAAGAATATATTTAAGTTCATTTCAAATGCAGAGCAGAGCTTATCTGAATTCTACATTCAAACTTGGAAGAAAACATAAATATTGTTTCGAGCCAGTACAGGGTGTTAAGAAAAAATCATGTACATCATCTTCTCATAAACAATACAAAAATAAAAATCAAGTGAAACAGGAAAGTAACAAGTTACATTAGGAAAAAATTCACCACTTAATCATGACACGAGAATCTGGAAATATAATGCCTTTGTATTCATCCATAACAATCACTTACAGCCTTCAGAACATTTTTACAGTGGATGGGGACATTTCCATGCCATCCTTCTCTTCCAGTCTATCCCTTTTGAATGTGGCCTCTATGGGATTTTATAATATTCACAAAATAGTTTTAGATCCTCAAAACATGAATTTGAAAATTACAAGTGTTTATAAAATCTATCCTATTACAAAATTCTAGGAGATAGATCCTATTCATAAGTGATTTAACACTATAGTCTTCGACATATGTATAGCCTTGCTGGATGATGATAGGACTACTTGAAATATTTCACTGACACCTAAGCCATGAATCAATTATATTAAACCAAAATGGAGTTATCTTTGAACCTTTCTCCTTTGTATTTTCCTTAAAATCTGAAAAAGATATTCCTTCTCATGTATTTTGGAGTTGGAACGCATCTGTAATTATCCTCGAGTGATATGGTAGCAAATGGATCTGATCTAGGAGAACATATTGTCGTTTTGTCCATATATGTACTTTCGGCAGCTAACATGTATAGAACATAGTCGTTTTAGCTATTGAAAGTCAGGGGATTCGACAGCTAACAACACCTCTGTGGACCAAAATAAGTTGTCGAAAGTCTTGAGTTTTCCAAAACCGTTCAAAATTGAAAATTTTGATTTCTTTACTCTGTCTAACTCTTAGGATTCCTCGTTTAGGTTCGTGGCTACCTCAACCAAAGATTCTATACCAAGGTGATATCTTGGTTTTGGTTTTTTATGTGCTAGCTTAAACCTCAAGAGTTTGATCATTTGGTAGAGCTTTTGTTTTTTCTTAGATAGTCTTTTATTCTTCCTTTCTAGAGATACATGCATCAGATATAACCTTTTAAATGAGTCTCTTACCTCATCATATGTCCTTTTCATAGCCATTTTGAGATTTGATGACTCTTTATAATAGCTTAGGCTTTGTTACTTCCTCTTTCATCTTCTGGATCTTGGGTGCTTTACCGATCTTCTTTTTAGTTGATGTTTTAGGTACCTCCAAGGCTAGAGCTTCAACTTCAGTTTCCTCTATCTCCTCCATGGGTGTTTCAGACTCAGAATCTGAGTATGGAAAATTCAAGACGTTTTTATCAACAACACTACTCTGGCCCTCTATTCCCTGATCAAAATCAAGCTTCTTTTTTTCCTTCTTATACCTAGGTGAAGGGGTTGGTTGTTTTGTCTAAACTGGTGACAGAGCTCTTCTCTTTCTCTTACTACTCATTGGTATTGATTACTTCTTTGTCGGTGTCTTCTTACCCTTAGGTTGGATCTCTTGATCAAATTATCCCCAAAATAGGAGATAGTCCCATGTCTTCTCTCTTCTCTGGAGTTCCTCCGTCACTATAAGCTTAATAAGGCCATGATGAAACAATCTATTGTTTGCTTTCTTAGGTTTATCTTGGACTTTTTGTGCCATCTTGGTGAGGCTCCTATGAAGATAATGAGGAAAATTCAAAGGGTTTATGCCTGTGAAATGATTGATAATCCTGAAATGGTACAACATGACCCTTCCATACCTCCCTTCATAGGTTATGTACACCTGAATAACCTTCAACAATTTATGTCATTTGTCTTCCAAGTAATTCCTGGGAACGTCCTTTTGCCAAATAATGATATAGAATTCTGGCTTAAGGTAAGATCTAAATTCAATTTCTCTAATGGAAGTGGTCTTAAACCACCTCTCACCCCCTCCAGGCATCTCAGTTGTTGCAGAAACACTTGCCTCATCTATCTGCATTTCCAGAGGACCCAATTGCACTTTGGCTCCATGAATGTTTTTGGCAAAGGCCTCTGCAATTCCCTGATGATACCCTTGTAGTTTCATACAAAACTTGTAGCAACCTGCATCCTTGAACATTTGAAAAATCTCTGGATGATATTCCAGATAGGAAATATCTTGCAACTCCCTCCTGAGCAATGCTCCTCTAGTAGTCATCTACAAAAAACCTGTTAATATCTTGAAAATATTGAAATCTAGGTTGATGGATGGGAGACCAGCGCTAGGAAAAAGGAGAGAGGAAAGATAGATGAGGGAAATTCGTGAGACCAACAAATTTATGGATGTTTGATCTTTTAAAACAAACACTCAACAAATAAGGAACCTTAGATCATGATGTTTATTTAAAACCGACTAAGACAGACCTCCATATGATTTGTTGCATGAAATGGTGATGGTGAATGAAATCATGATGGGGTTTCGAATTGATATCTTAGGGTTTAATGATTTTTTAAAACATCAATTAGAATCATAACGAATTGCCCAGATCATGACAAATGACCCTCATAGACAATTTCAGCAGCATTTAAGATCATCATGACTCGTGTAATGATGGAAGTTTAAGAGCTCTATGGAACGGTCTAACCGTTAGCAAACTCTGCACTTTCAGCAGCTAACTGAGAGTTTCACCTACATTTTTAGCTACCAAAACTAGGAACTTTCGGCAGCTTGCAACACATAAATATTTGACCCTTAACTGTTGAAAGTTATTTCTTTGACCTTTTATATTCAAATTTTTCAAACCATCACTTACCAACTTTGGATATACCTAGACACCTCTTTGAAATATAAGATACACCACTAGAACATTACTCTTGAGCTTCTTATCATGAAGACATTCTCAAAATGATCAGAGAAAATTTCCAAATAGGTAACTAGAGACCAGATGATTGTATCATAGGACCCTAACATCACCAACCTATCATTGTCAACTGTATCCAACCTGTCACATCAACATGTCACTGTCAACATGTCACTGTCACCAACTTGTCATTGTCAACTGTATCCAACCTGTCACATCAACATGTCATTGTCAACCTATCACAGTCAAACTATCACATCAATCTATCACTGTCACTGATACTCAACATCAATGAAATCAGATCGATGATCACCAAGAAAACCTCTCAGCTAGATGCTCAAGTATCAACAACGTATGCCTCTACCAAGCATGTACTAGCATCACCAACATATGTCTCTACCAAGCATATACCAAGATCACCAACATACCATCACAAGATATGTGTCTCAACAATGTACCATAACATCAATGATATGTAACCAACCATATACCTCAAGCATATACCAAACCATATACATCAAAACATGTACCATACCATGTACCAAGATTGTACCATACCATCTATCAATCATGTACATCAATCATGTATAGTCTCATCCATCAACCATGTACCATATCATAGGATATCATCAATGAAGTGCCTCAAGTATAGCCAATATAGCCACAATACCAAGATACCAATATAGCCAATATGTGCTACTAATCAATGTACCATATTATCACTAAGGTGTATCTCAACATGTAACAATGTCACCAAGACATGTACCAAGAATATTCCTAACACCATGCACCAAGGGTGTGCCTCATACATATATCAATGCCTTAACAAGATACCAAAGGAATAACCATCACATCATCAACAAGTAACCAAGATGTACCTCAAACCATATGCCTTGAGCATGTGTCAAAATCCATAAACCATGAACCAAGAGATATCATCAAACATGTGCCATATCACCCATATGCCATATAAAAACCATATGCCAAGTATCCAAGATGTGCCCCTAACAATGTATCATATCATCACCTGCACAATCACTACCATGACATGCCTCAAGCATGTACCATAACTACATAAGAATAAACCTCAAAACTAACACATAACCGTACCTCTGATCATGTAGACAACTTGTTGTATCAGATAACAAATGAGTAAACCAAACAAGGCATCACCAACCTGATACAAGCATCATTTCTAAATATTTCACAAGCCTTTTCACATATCCGCGACTTGCTCCTCTACTATTCGTGGATATTCACGCTTTCCTCCACTACAACTCACGTACATATACGCCCTTCTAACCTGTAACTTGTAGATACCTCAAAAAATAGGGTTACTCGCATTTTCTACAAATCTAATACTTTCACCTTCGACCTTCCTTCACAACCTTAGACTTGCTACCTCATATTCGACCTTAGATTTTCCAAATAAAAGGATAAACCATATCACCTATTCACTTATAGATATTCAATAGAATGTGTGTGTGAATGTACTTATGAGAGACTCCTTGAGGTGTATTTATACTTTTTCTAAGTAACATATTTCCTTCCTTTAGGGATTTCTTTTTATAACCACATTACCCTTTAATTAAGACTTGTAACCAAATAGGGGCTTCTTAACCTTTCTTTGGGGCTTCCAACTTCATGAGGGCATATCTCCCTAACCGTGAAGAGCCACGTGATGCACCACCTACCATTGGAAACCGAACGAAGAGGACTATCCATCTATGAGTGTGTTACCTACATTTATACTATCCCTCATGTCCATTTTCCATGATCAACTTCGGGTTCCATAACCACACCTTCGGGGCTTCCTGTATACTTTATCAAATGCACCCATCACATCTGTTGACATCAACCACTCTTATTGACAAGAATGAAAACTAATTCACCATCAATATTGATCACAACTCTGGGGTATCTTGAATGCTCCAACGGTTGACATCAATGACAACAAATTGTCCAACAACTTGTTCTCGGGTGTGCCTTTTTCATCGGTGTTGTTATTCATTGTAATAAAGAATAGGTCTTTAACAAGTATGTTGTTGTTGTAAAATCAAGATTATTATTGATGGTTTTTATGGGCCTACTTTTCCCATCTGTACTATACTTTACAGACACAGATATTCATTTTGGACGATGAGAATTAACTCTTCCAAGGTTTAGCAGTCGTGTTATGCTTGTAGCATATGTAATATACCTTGTCTTCTAGCTGAAGAATCAAATAAATATTTAGGACCAAGAAGGTCAGACTCAGGGATAGAATAAAGGAGTTATAGTTGATGCAGAATCATGATTTATTGAGGTGTTTGATGTTTTGTATGAGTAATATGCACAATATTTGACTTACGGCAAGGATTTTGATTTATCTTAAAACACGTGGAAATGATATAGAACTGTAATGTTCATGTTTCCATCTAGAAATAATCTCCCTTTAGCTTGGCACTATGATCACATAATCATAGAACTAGTGATTATGACTATGACGCCAAATTCATCCCTTAATTTACATGCTTGAAGGAGGCACAGGGGGTTGTATATGCCCATCAAGTTTGTTCCTCTCTGAGATTTTTCTCACTCATCCACAATTGTTTTCTAGTAAATGTTGTTTTGAAGTGGGATTTAGTGTTGGTTTAGTTGGCATATATCTCACTAATAATATATTTTCTAAGGTCACAATAAATGATGGAGACTTGTCTAGTTTATCCAATATGAAGTTTAACTTAAAAATAAATTAGGTAGCCATCATGGAAAATTAGAACAAAAGAATCGTCAAGGTACCCCATTGGTAAAATGTAGAGATCTAACATGGAAATTGGCCTTTGCAGATGACCTTCAGAACTGTGGTACAAAAGTTTAACTTAACAAGAAATTATGTAGCCATCATGGAGAGTTAAAACAAAAGGATTGTCAAGGTCCCCCATTAGTAAAATGAAGGTATCTAACATGCAAATTTTCTTCTGCAAATGACCTTCAAAACTGTGGTATAGAAGTAATATTGGGAGAAAATGTAATTTATAATTCATCATGTGTGCCACACCTTGTATGGGTTTTTGGTGCACTTTTGGTAACCAAAAAGGATTCATTGGGAAGGCATGATGAAACTGAAACGCAATTTCATAGGAGTTAATAACTTAGAATGAGAATAGATCCATTTTTTGGTTTGATTGAGTTACACTAACGTAATAAGAATCAAAATCACAATAGATATCCTAACAACAATGCATACCATGTTTCATACATAGAAAATTCCCTCTATAACTTTGATACTTTGAACTACTTTCTAAGATTAGCATCTGAAGCTAGCTTGAGTGTTATAGATTTAACAAAAAAAGTAGAGATCAATGAACTTACTACTTTACTCAACCAGTTTTAGAACATCATTCATTTGTATAGGATACATCTTTGGATTCCATGAGAGACACACATTAATTTATAAGTACGATGCTATTTTTTTCTATGGAAACCTTCAGTTTATTAATGCAACACTGAATTTTATCTATTTTTTCTATTGTAGAATCAGTCTTGTTGAATCAGATGGAAGTTCTTAAGGAATCTCATCTCTAATCTTCTTTCACCACTAATTGTTATAACAATAAGTTGTTAGTGGAGAATTTTTAGCACTGAGATTTCCTATTTTATTAGAGGAGTGGGGCACCAAGTGTCTACGGTTCTAAACTTCTTCAAGCCACCTCAACCCTCATTCCATTTTTGGAAATTCGGTCATGCAAAAGTTGGGGGAAACTCAACATACAAGAAAGGATTAAAGGATATTGTTGGGAATTTTAGAAGGGTTGGAAAAGTTGTTGTTGAAGGATGGGGTTTCTTTAATGTCCTTTGGGCCATATTATTTTTTCGTATCAATATGTAGTACAAATATAAAATCTAAGCTTCATGATAATTGTATGTGATACACAACCATCAAAGGGGTGGCATGTTCTTAATAATAGATATACTTCTTGTAAACATGGAAGTTGTACATAGTTCAATATCTCTTACTTATCACTCATATTACATGTAGTATTCATCCTAGCTCATACAAAGACAATTTTATGTCTATGTGTTTTGTACATATATTAATTAAAAAAAACTTGTTTATGCACAAATTTGGAAGAAGCCTCATCATTGAGTTTAATGTAACTAACTAATGCATGAAATAAATACTACACAATGTAACTAACTAATGACACAAGAGAAGTAAATGATTTGTACCTTGTTGAAAATGCCTTGTGGATTGTGGAGATGATTTCCCTTCAAACCTACATTTTTCAAAGACAATAATAGGTTAATGACTGAATAATAAGTAAACATCTATGAGCTTTCACTTGACAAAGATATTTAAATGTTATATGATTGAATAATAATTAAACATTTATGACTCTCTAGAAATACTAGAGGGGAATACCTCATGAATGAGATCCTCTTGGTTTCAAGAATAATTTATTCTCTACTAAAAAGGACCAACCACATGAAGATGGAAGCTCATTTGGCCCCTCCCCTCCCCCCTCACATCACTCTCAATTCCCCATACCCAATCATGCATAACAAGTAGAAAAAAAATAATTAAAGGTAAATGAAAGAAAGAAGGTACATGCATACATAACATATAAGGTTCACACATAACTAGAAAAACAAAAAAGTGTACAATCAATAATTTATATTAATAAAATTTGTTCTAAAAATATGTACAGTCACTTCTTTTAGATAAAATGCATGAATAAATCGGTATCACATTCATATCGATCTTGGCCTTTAGCTATTGGACCATGTTCTGCTACTAGAAGGTGATGGGTCATATCAAGAATTCCACTGCTTCTAGTAGCAGGATGTGGACGTTGATGCACTACAGGGGCATATATTATAATAATAAAAATCATTAGAAGGATATGCTTAGTTATTATTCATAGCAGTGTTTCATTAGCACAAATATCATTACTATGTTTTTTAAATGGAGGATTAGTGGACACCATTTTTTGGATTGTCGTTTTTTACTCTCCTCTTCGAGAACTCTCATCTACATGATCTGCCATTGAAACAAGAAAAGTTATAAGTACACCATCTAAATGAAATATTTAGAACCGTCATATTAAACATTTTATTTTAAATACATGCATATCGTGGTGGGTTTGTGAACCACTAGTAGCATGGATTTATTGTCCACCACCATCAAATAAATTGGTGTTTCTTTCCTTCTTAAAAATAATAGACACATAATTAATTGATGGGTTAAATCAATCATCAATACATTTGACAAGTAATCAAAAACTAAAAACTTGTCATTTATTTACCAACTCATATGAAGGGTCATATTGTGTCTGTGATCCCTTCCTTTGTTGATTTCCCACCACAAATTGAAAGCCAAAATTGAATCCTAGCATCAAGTCTTATTTGGTGGTGGAAATTTTGAATGTATCTCCCTACATTGCATGGCATAATATATGGATTTTTGCTTACTGGATGCAATTAGATAAAATTTTCATGATGATATGTATAATATGAACAAATTATTTGGTACTTATAATTCGATCTTTTAATCTCAAGTAACCAAATTGGCCAAGCTTGTGTTTCCCATGTTTTTCTATTATTTCCTTGGTTGCTTTTGACGTGTCTGGGAGCCTACAAAAATTTTCAAGTATGTTAAAATATATCGTGATTTTTTCTGTAAAACTAAACAAAATTCATCATATTCAATTAAAAATATCATATATTACCTTCCAGGGCCATGTGGTGTCTTCCCTTTGTTTCTCAATGCACTCCCCTTTGTGTCCTCCTCTATATTCTCCCATTCCCTCTCGGGAATGGTCAAAAGATGATCATACTGTGGTAAGAATCTATCCATGTGAATAGATTTTTTTATGTCGAACATGGTAGAAGCCAATTGATTACAGTTCATTGAGGTAAACTATTAACAAGCACGAGGGAAATCACTAATGATGTCAATGACTCCCAAGGTACCCTAGTAAAATCCAATGAATGTGAATAAATGAGATAAAGTCAAAAATTGATGGAATCATTCTATTAGAGTTCAATGATGTAAACCTATTTTCGGAGGTGAGGAGACTTGCCATTGAGGCATGCAAGTCCCAAGGTACTAACTAGTTTCTAATTCTAATTCCTGGATGATGTATTGAAGTCAACATGAAAAGACTCGTCAAAGGAGCGCCTTGAAGTATCCCCCATCATTGACATGAAACTGACATAGGAAAGTGATGTAATATGGTGAATCGAATGAGTATGGACTAAAATGGGTATTGAAACTAGAAATTGGCGATGGTTGACTCTCGAGGCATATACTTCCCTTGAACACTAAGGCACAACATGAGACTTGGCAACATAAACGTAATGTGGACCAAAAAATAATGCAGTGAACACTATGACATTTGTCGGATGACCCAAAGGAGTGGAAATATTCATAGGATTGGTTTAGTGTAGAGGTTTATCGGATTATCCAAGTGTTCAAAATGAAGCTAAAAAACAAGTTTTGTGTTCAAGGGCGACTACAAGAGTTATTTGTAACAATTCTCAAAGAAAACTTGACCTACTTCCTTCAGTTTTTCCCCCATCTAGATAGATTAGTACCTCTTTTTATTTTAAGGAGCTCGAGGAGGATAACACATGCTCGATATAACTCATCTTCGGTAAGTCCCTCTTCCTTTGTTTAACAAACTAGAATAATAAAGGGTTTTTTCCTATATGGGCCCTTCAATGTGTGATTTGAGCGAGTCCGGAGAAGGAAAAATCAGTGGTTTTTCATGTTTAGAGAGTTTGAAAAGAACTTAAAGGCGACTCCAAGGGTTTCCTTTTTCATATAACCTTTATGAGTTCGAAAAAGTGATAAAAGTCTACTCAGTTACATTCTCATGTTTTTTCAAGCATGAGAAAGAACAAAGATTATGCTCATCAGTGTCATAAGGTTGTCAAAAAGATGATGCTTGAAATCCTATAAATACAGACAGTTCTAGGCCCAAAGCATTAGTAACCTTTTGAACAAAGATTAAAAACCCAAAAATGACTTTATAATGAGGAGAAATAGAAAAAAACGAACCTATCAAATAGTGAAATAGGTCAAAAAAATCATTTACCATTTGATTTTTTACCAAACTCCTCCATATTTGTAATTTTCCACCTTTGGCAGGCATTTTTCGAGCTATGACTACGGGAGTTGTGAGTGATCATTTCCAGTTTCTTCAGGACCAGGTTGGTCATCTTTCCCTTCTCATCATTTTTTATGGGTTTTTTTCTGCATTTTAGCTTATGTTTTGAGCATTCTGGGCTCCTTAGGAAGCCCTAGAGCGTCAGACCAAATCGGTCCTCCCTCAAAGTGCTGAGGGGAGCGTTGACCGATATGAGGGGAGCGTTGACCTATATTTCAGTGCACTAGTGCACATTCTTAGGGAGTGCTAGTGCTCTATAGGTAGTTTTGAGTGAGTGCTAGGTGTATTACTCAAAAAATGTTTCTCTTTTTGGGATAAATAGAAATAGTTTTCTTCCATAAAAAATTGACTAATGATGTTTAAATGTTGCATTTGTAGATTTCACTGGTTATTTAGCCATGATAGAGTGGAAAGAGTGTGAACATGAGTTCGATGGTATTTTCACTCTCCAAATTCCTCAAGTGAGGGAAGCTTTGTGAAACTGCGGGTTACTCAAGTATTTCAAGCTCCAAAACATGAGGAACGAAGTACTACTACTTGAGTAATTGATCGGTTTATGGGACGATGTTGAACAAGAATTTTTCATCCAACCACACATGCTTAGCATTGAGCTAGTTGATGTCTATTTTCTAATGGGGCTCTCAATGAGAGGGGAACCTATTCTCTTGTCCGGACACTGGGAAACTCCTCAACCAAGTGAGGCGTATGTTGCTAAGCATTGTATACCGGGATCACAGTTGGTAGGTGGTCGAATCATGATAAAATATGTAAGGGACTTGGAATTTTGGTCGATTCTATTCACCATCACCAAAATTGGCGGGTAGTACTAGTGCTCATTTGGCCTCAAAATCATAGATGTCATATGCCCTACAATTTTTAGAGCCCAGGTGGTTCAACAAGAGTGCAAGGTTCCTTTGAAATGTCAAGGAACAAATATCCAAGTGCAGGATGGGCAGACAAAAGTAGTTTGGGTATGGTCCTTTTCTAGTTTTGTTCTTATTAGATTGGGTTCCTCAGATGTAGCCACAGGTTGTATTGATAGCACATCCTATGACCAAGCCTCATATGGAGAGTTGGACCAGTCTATCTCTTAGGTTGGGGAATGATCCTTTAGCATTTATATTCACAACTGACTTCTTCGCATGGTGGAGGAGACAGTTGTAAGTTTTAAACCTGTCAAGTAAAGCAATTCATATAGATTCTTAAGAAAAACAAAATTTAATCAATGGCTCCTACATAGAGTACACAAAGATTTTATATCGGAAACCATCAACTGGGAAAACCTTTCTTATATTCATTATCGAATTTTACCATTCACCATATAATATATACAATGTTTTTAGGTATTCCATAGATACCAAAACCCTAATCCCTTAATCAAGGATTAATTTAGTAAACTCTAAAAATAGAAAAATTCGCTAAAAATAGAAAAAACCACCCAAAAGAAATTTCGGGGCGCTGCCCCGAACGCTGCGCATAACTTGGGGGCATATCTGTCCCCCCTGGGACCACCCTAGGAAAGAATTTGACACACACACATGCAAAGAATATAACACAAACCCAACATTCTCCTACTTGTTGTTTTCCTTGCATCCAGGGGTCTAGGGGATTATATAGTCAACAATCCAGGGCAGCAATGCCCATTGTTACTCTACACCAGGAGAACTTTTCTATGATCACAGACTTTGTCAATGAATCTGCAACATTATTCAAAGTCTCAACCTTTTCCAGCACCGCCTTCTTTTCCTCAACCATGTCTCTCACAAAGTGATACTGAACATCAATATGCTTTGTCTTCGAATGATAAGCTGGGTTCTTTTCCAAGAAGATTGCACTCTAACTGTCACAATCTAATATTACTACTTGTTGTGCCAACCCAATACCTAAACACAATCTTTGTAACCATATTGCTTCCTTTCTTGCATGAGTGGCTGCCATGTATTTGGCTTCTGTAGTTGAGAGTGCCACTACAGCCTGTCTTTTTCTCATCCAATTGATTGCTCCTCCAAATAGGTCAAACACATACCCACTTGTAGATCTTCTATGATCCAGATCTCTAGTCCATTCTGCATCAACAAATCCATGTATGTACACCACTCTGTCCAATCCTAGTCTTCCTTGGTAGCACAATCCATAACTGGTAGTGCCATGAAGATACCCGAAGACCCTCTTTACTGCTATCCATTGCTCCTTCCGTGGTTTTGACATATACCTGCTCAAAACTCACACTGCATGTGCAATGTCCAGTCTAGTAAAAACCATTGCATACATCAAACTTCCAACTGCACTAGCATACAGAACATGGGACGTGTCCTCTTCTTCTTCCTATGTCTTGGGACACTGATCTGCAGATAACTTTACACCTATAGGAATAGGAGACTTGACCGGTTTACTTACATGCATATTAAACCTTTGCAATATCGTCTCAACATATTTTCTTTGATTCAACTAGAGTTTCTTGTTTGCACATTCTCTTTTAATCTCCATTCCTAGAATGAAGTTAGCAACATCAAGATCCTTCATGTCAAATTTGGAGGATAGTTGCAATTTCACCTCCTTGATAACATCCATTTTATTTCCTACCAACAACATGTCATCAACATACAACACTACATAAATGAAGTGATTACCAACCTACTTGGAATATACATAGTGATCAGCCCTACTTTTTACAAATCTCAATCCAAGGATGTATGTTTCAAACTTTTGGTGCCACATCCTAGGTGATTGCTTCAGACCATATAGTGACTTCTTTAGCTTACAGACCAAATCTTTCTTTCCCTCCACTACAAATCCTTCTGGATGCTTCATGTGGATTTATTCTTCCATATCCCCATGTAGGAATGTTGTCTTCACATCCATCTATTCCACTTCAAGATCAAAAGCAACAGAAATAGATAAAAGAAATCTAATAGAAGTTAACTTAGCAATAGGAGAAAAAATCTCACCAAAGTCAATTCCCTCTACCTGGGAATAACCTTTTGCTACTAACTGAGATTTGTATTTCTACACTTTACCTTGTGCATTAAGCTTCTTCTTAAACAACCATTTTCTACCAATAGATTTTCTTCCAGTTGGCAACTCAACTATATCCCATGCCTCATTCTTATCTAAGGCATCCATTTCTTCAACCTGCATGGCCTTCTTCCAAAGTTTACTATCCTCTGAATTCATTTCTTCCCTAACAGTTATGGGATCATCATTAGTAATAGATAAAGAAAAATTGGAAAGAAATCAGGTGGACTATACCTTTCTGGTTGCCTTTTCTCTCTCACTGATCTCCTCAATACTAGGGTATGAGGTTCTTCTTCTTCTTTTGCTTCCTCTTCTTCAGATGATTCAGATTTTGCATGATCCAAATCAAGCTCTATTTTCTCAGGTTCATCTTGCATTGGTAGGAATTGTTGTTTGGACACATCTTTTACCTCTATGAAAACAACATCTCGACTGTAAACAATCTTCTTGGTTTCTGGGTTCCAAATCTTATAACCTTTCACACCATCTTTATAACCAATAAAGATACACTTTTCAGCCTTTTTATCCATCTTACTCCTATTTTCCTTTGGAACATGTACATAAGCATCACAACCAAACACTCTAAGATGTTGAAGAGAGGGTTTATTTGCAAACCATACCTCGTGTGGAGTTTTATCATCCAACACTAATGAAGGTGATCGATTGACCAGGTAACATGTTGTACCCACTGCCTCTGCCTAGAATTCTTGTCCTAACCCGGCACCACTGAGCATGCTCCTTGATTTTTCCATCAGTGTCATGTTCATCCTTTCTGCAACTCCATTCTATTGAGGAATGTATGGAGTAGTCTTTTTCCTTGCTATACCACACTTCTTATAGAATTCTTCGAATTCATTTATGTAGAACTCTCCACCATTATATGTTCTCAATACCTTTATTTTCTTCTCTGTCTGATTTTCTACCAGAGCCTTAAACTCGTTAAATTTATCAAATACCTCAGATTTCTTTCTAAGAAAATAAATCCATGTGTTCCTTGAAAAATCATCTATGAATGAAACATAATACATAGATTTACCTAGGTATGGAACAGGAACAGGTCCAAACATGTCACTATGTATGAACTCTAAGATTCCCTTTCCTCTTGTAGCACCATATGGGAATCTTACTCAATTATGTTTACCATATATGCAAAGTTCACATAAATGAAAATCCAGAGCGCAATTAAACATACCTTCAACCATACCTTTATCGTGTAGTGTTCGAAGGCCCTTTTCTCCAATATTCCCCAGTCTTCGATGCCACAACATGGTATTCTTTTCTGGGACAGTATTGGTCTTGTCTCCTTCATTTCTCTCCTCAGGGACAATAGAACTATTACACCCATTAATATAGGTGCTTCCCAACAACTTGTATAGAGTTCCACACTGAACTCCCCTCATCAACACCATTGCTCCTCGTACCATCTTGCAAGTGTTATTTCTAAATATAGTATCCACTCTTGCATCATCCAACTTGCTTATAGATATTAGGCTCCTAGAAAGTTTTGGAATGTGTAGAACCCCGGGGAGAGTTCTAATACTTCCATCTTTTAGCAACAACTTAACCCTTCCACGTCCCATGATTTTGGCTGTCGAGTCATCTCCTAGGAATACATCACCGCCATCATATTTTTCATATTCAGAGAACCACTCCCTGTGAGGAGTCATATGGTATGATGCACCTAAGTCGATCAACCATACATCACGGTTTGCATGTGTACCTGTAGATTCCAGGTAAACATCACCTCCTTCTTCAGTGGAGGTTTTCACCTCTGTGGAAGAGGTACTATCAGATCCCTTTGGTTTTTCAACCTTCTTAGACTTGCAATCTTTCTTATAATTCCTTGTTTTACCACACTTCCAGCATTTCCTCAAAGATTTTCCTGCAGACTTAGATCTACCTGTAGATTTAGGTCTCCCCCCCGAAGGCTTACCATGATTCCTATCTTGGGTACGACCTCTTACAAATAAAGCATATGTCCTATGAATATCCATGTTTTTCTGCCTCATCTCTTCAGATAACAAGGATGAAACTACATCCTCATACTTCAATGTAGATTGAGTGGTACTACCAATTGCTACAACCATATTATCCCAACAGTCTGGAAAATAACATAACAAAGTAATACACTTATCTTCTTCTACAATCGTAATATTAACATAGACAAGTTGACTTACCAGATTATTAAAGGCATTCAGATGTTCTGTCACAGAATCTCCATCTTCCAACCTAAGATGATACAGCTTCTTCTGAAAAAACAACTTGTTTACTAGGGACTTTGATTGATACAAATTCCCCAACTTATCCCATAGTTCCTTCACTGTAGATTCTACTGAGACATTCAACAACACTGAATCTTCCATGCAGAGTCGAATAGTACTCTTTGCTCTTATGTCCAACTTCTCCCAATCTTCCTTCGACATACCATTAGGTTGTGTACTAGTAGGTTGTGTACTAGTAGCCTGTGTGCTAGTAGATGGTGTACCAGTAGGATGTGTACAAGGATCCACAGTGATCCATTGTTCTTTTTCTACAAGAAGTTCCTCCATATTGAGATTCCATAGCTCAAAGTTCTTACCATTGAACTTCTCTATCTCAATTCTAGAAGAGCTCGCCATTCCTCTTTCTACACTCGAATAACCACTGCAAAAGCTCCCACTAAACCCAGGTTTATCACAGATCCAAGATAAACTTGATCTATCAAGACTGAGCCAAACCCTCAACAACAAAGGCATCCCTCTAAAGCCAAAAATGAGCTCTGATACCAAATGTAAGTTTTAAACCTGTGAAGTAAAGAAATGCATATAGATACTTAAGCAAAATAGAATTTAATCAATGGCTCATGCATAGAGTACACAGAGATTTTATACCTAAAACCCTCAACCGGGAAAACCTTTCTTATATTCATTATCAAATTTCACCATTCACCATACAATATATATAATGTTTTTAGGTATTCTGTAGATACCAAAACCCTAATCCCTTAATTCGGGATTAATTTAGTAACCCGCTAAAAATAGCAAAAACCACCTAAAAAACAATTTCAGGGCACTTCCCCGGGCTACCGCTCATTACCAAACGTTGCACGTAACCAAGGGGGTCATACCTGGTCCCCCCTAGGAAGCGCCCAGCGCACACGACATAATGAGCACTACTAGAGGGATCGTCAGATGCAGTTTTCAAACCTGACGTGCCCACACACACACATGCAAAGAATATAACACATACCCAACAACAGTTAGTCGTTATCGAGGACTTCCCTTATACTGGGGTGGAATTATGAGGAAGTGAAGACCCGGTACTTCCCAAAGGCATCCAATGGGATGTGTCAGGTAGAAAACTAAACCTTGCCACACTTTTTTTTATTTTTATTTTTATTTGTACAATGAGGGATCTAAAAATATTTTGTTTTATCATGCAGACAGAGGCGCATCACATCTAGTGGAGATGTCGACACTAGGGCATTGTGGAGATGCACAGATAGTATTTTAACATGATGTTGTGGTGGGAGGACTTCAAGAGGTAGAGAGGAACCTCTGAGGTTTGACCATGGGTGTCCCACCTCTCAGGAGGCAAGATGTGCCTCTCCATTTGCAGCGACACATAGTTTGGGTTCCCGAGAGTCTTAACCATTTTCTTCGTTGGGTAACCCGGGAAGTAGTGTGCTATACAGAGCACAACTTGATACAAGAGGACGATTAGGATCCTCAGTTGATTTTGTAGTCTGTTGTGATGATGTTATGGGCATGAAGGCCCAAACTTTTTGCCCTATTATGTACATTTTGATGATGTATTTTCAAACAAGCATTTTCTATTACGCATATATATATATATATATATATATATA
>ML779789.1:2072607-2093038 GCA_009831015.1 Picea engelmannii
TCTTATGTGATGTTTTTGTATACATATGATTCATGTTTTTCAAAAAAATGTTTTATCTATGCGCAAGGTACCGATCCAATATGTAATTAGATAATGAATCTGACGTTGTGTTGAGTTCTCTCTATATGTGTCTGTATTGGAGAAATTCAAACAATATTTAGAGATAGAAAACTCTTAGGTGGGAAAGTAGTAAGACTGGGTTGTGAACGACGTAATCTCGATTAAGCTAACAGACCATGAGTTGAGATTCTAGGTTAATAATTAAATTAGTTATACCTAGAGAGGAAGCTTTAGTTAAGAGTCCGATGATGACATGATATTATGCCATGTTATTGGTTGTGATCTGAGGTATTTCCTCCTGAACTCACCAACTCACTAGAATGTTAGATGACCCAAGATGCAGAAGCAATGCTCTGAGTTTGTCGACTAGCTCCATTCACAAACCCAACAAAGATGGGAAAGGGAGATTTCATATGCACATGCAATCATAAGACAAAGTATAAGTAACTGAGACAAAACTCATGCACGCAAGAGAAAAGACACACCAAATAAAAAGTATATAGTACAATAATGTATAAAGCACACATGCCAGATGTTCTATGCATAGTACTTCTTGAGGTAAATCTCATTTTGGGGCTCATCGAGAGATATTCTATCATAGTCGACCAACTCGTAGGAGCCTCTATGTAGTACATGTTTTATGATATAAGTTCCATGCCACAGAGGTTCTAACTTTCCTGTCCTTAACTTATCATGAGCTTGGTCATAAAATAGGACCAAGTCTCCTTCTACAAAAGAACGAGGTTGAACAGATTTGTCATATTGACTTTTCATTCATTTTTTATGTCTTTATAACGAGAGAACCATCGCGACGTGTTTCATCAAACTTGGTTAAATACAAGAATCGTTCCTCTTCAACAGAGGTGTGAGGCAAGAGTTCCATGGTGAGCTTCAATGAAGGGATATCACACTCAATTGGTAACACCACTTTTATACTATATACCAACTAGAATGGTGTGAATCCAGCTGCATTTTTTACCGAAGTGCGATAGGTCCAGAGTGAGGAAAAAATTTGTAAGTGCCAAGAGGTTTTGTTCATCCCCACCATGCATTGGAGCATGGTCTTTAGGACTTTGTTGATAGCTTAAACTTGTATGTTTTCTTGAGGATAGTAGGGAAATGATTTTTCATGGCAAAAACCCAAATTGATGTGCAACTCACTCATCATCTGGTTCTGGAAGTGGGAGCCATGATCGGTGAAAATAGCTTGTGGGACACCGAAGCGAGTTATGATGTGGTTAAAAAAAAAGAGTGTTGTAGTAAAACCATCATTAAGAAATGTACGCACAACCTCATCCCATTTAGTGAAATAATCGATGACAACGATGATATAATTTTGCCCCCCAGTTGAGGTGAGATTACACTGCATAAAATAGATGCCCCATTTTGCAAATGGGATGACGAAAACAATGGCATGCAACGAAGTAGGGTGGGTAAGTGCATTTTTTTGAAAGAGTTGATAGGGTGGGAATTGTTTAACGAACTTGATACAATCTTTGAATATAGAAGAACAAAAATAACTGGCACGTAATATTTTATGGACTGTAGCCATCCTAGAAACATGACTACCACAAGATCCAAGGTGATAGTCATTCAAAAATCGTTGTTGGCCTTGACCAAGTTTTGGGATATTCTTGGTCATTCTGACCTATTTTGGACTTCGACAGCCTGTCGAAGGAGGAGCGCAAGATGAAGCGGAGATCACGTGATCTCGGCCCCTTTTTGGGTCCTTTTTGGGTTTTGGGGATTATGTAACGGGATTGGGATGTCGGCCCATGGGTTTACCCATGTTTAGGCCTATGTTGTAATATATAAATAGATTCTTAGGCTAGATAGAAGTGGTGGTGCATCTATGTGGTGTATGCAAGATAACTGAGTGCTACGTGCAAGTATGGTGTGTATATTCTCTGTGCATATAGTGAGAAACTTACAGAGCTAGGTGTAAGGTATTGTAACAGGTTGTGAGTGCTTTGTGTTGTAACGCAAGGAAGGAGGATCTAGTGAGGTGTGCAGATCTCCTATTATTGGAAAAGTAGGGTTTTGAGCCTCTATGCTTGTAACCAATTGACTAAAGACAATAAAGAAGAAGAGTTGGTGGATGTAGCCCCAGGGTGGGGGTGAACCATGTAAACACTGTGTTGTTCCACTTTGTGCTTGTCTTGATGTGTTTATAACTTCTCTTGCTAAGTGCTTTGATATATATAAATAGATTTGCTTATGCTTTGTGCTATGAATGTTAGATATGACTTCTATGAATGTGCTTAGTGCTTGCTTCTGCTAGATCTGATCCATCTGTTTGTGCTAAGTGCTTAATTACATTAGATTAGTGTGAATGTTGTGAAGCTCTGTTTTATCAATGAAGTAGATATTGATTTCATATTGAGGATCTGATGGTGCTAAGTTCTCTATTAAGTATCATAATCATAGATATATGTCCCAGCTAAGGTTGCAGACACCTGAGTCTCACAACCACCCCTGCCTCTACCTCGGGTGAGACTTCATCTTCTTTGCAAGTGTTACCGAAAGAGCGGGTAGTTAGGGTTTTGTTGTCGGGACTGAAACTGTGATTGTTGGGAACTGAGAAAGAAGAAGCTTTGTGCAAATATTCGTCCTGAAGTTGTGAAAGATCCGTGTGTAGATCTATTGTCCTAGTGTGCAGTATTTTACTTAACCTGTGAAGATTTGTGCCAAGAGGAAGGCCAGATCTGAAGAAAAGAGGTTATATCTAAAGAAAAGTGGTAAGATCTATAAACTCTGTGCTTTGATAAAGGTAGGAATAGTAGGAAAAATCTAGATCTGAAAGCTTTGTACTCTGTAAAAGTAAGATAAGTGGAATTTTTTGTTTCTAAAGTATGGATCTAGGTATGTTTGATAGGTTTTGTCCTAGCTTGAAAACTAGGGCAATAATAGATGAAAGAAGGCTTGATATGAGTAGATCGGACAAGAATAGTGAAAGATATGTTATAAATATGCATAAAAAGAATGTTTGGACTAACAAGTGGACGCAGGATCCTAGAAAGAATTTGTTGTAGGTTAGCTCCTATGATCCTAGCGCACAGTACATGAGAAGTTGGGGATCATTTAAAAGAAAGAGAGGATTAACCCTCTGTTACAACTGTACAAGACTGGGACATCTTGCTAAGGAATGCCCTGGAAGAAGACCTAGTTGTCTTTGTTGCAAAGCTATGGACCATGAAGTGTTGGATTGCCCTAGAATGATTGCTAAGCTTGAAGGAATGAATCTGAACCAGGAAAACCCTAAGGTAGATCCAGAAATAGAAAAATCCTAGAAAGAATCAGAGAAAGTATTGTTACAAATGAAAGAAACCCCGAATGACCATCAACATGTTAGATTATTAGAGATCTTCAAAGAAAAAGAATGCATCGAAGCAGGAATAGGAGACTTCGACAGTGACTATGTTCTGGATGAAGAGACACCAGTGAATATCATGAAAGAGAGAACTTGGGAAGCTATAGGGAGGCCTGCTATGATTCCTTAATTAGGAGGAGTAGGATTATTCAGAGGAAAATTGGTAAACCTATGTGGAAAGTTCACTCAGATACCTATGAATGCCAATGGAACTTCGACAGAAGAAGATTTTGAGATTATTAAATTTATTGAGGACAACACCCCATTTACCATGTTACTAGGAAAACCTCAGATTGATAGAGATCAAGCCATATGAAAGGAAGAAGAAGAATTTTTGGAGCAGAAGAAACAAGATTTAAAAGATTTCATGACCAGAAGGATCGCACACTTGATTGAAGAACAGGAGAACAGATCGAAGCTATTTAACACTAGAGGCTTATATGTTGATGCTGCAAGAACATTAGAGGACTCACAGAAGACTGAAGTACCTACCCCAGATAAAGAAGAGGTGTTACCCCTGAGTCCTAGTAAAGAATCTCAATAGCGTGCAGTGACTATGCCAAGCGAAGATAAGAATCAAAATGGAAAAAAAAATATCGAGACGAAGCTCACTGGAAAGAAGGCTAGGAAGTTGAGCAAGAAGAGGGATAAGAAAGTTCTAGAGGTAACTTCGCAGGAGGAAAATTTGAAAAATTGGAACTTCGTCGGGATATCAGAACAGCGACACATGGCACTTCACCATGGAGAAGCAATATAGTTGTTGGAGACATTATAACCATTCGACTGCCGCCCCAAATGGGTAGAAAGGAATTCAAGGCTCGACACCAGAGGACCATGCCATAACAGAACAAACAAAGTTAATGAGTCTTCATACCCATTGCAAGAGACCCATTGCTGAGTTACCTATTTATCCCGTCATGCCAGGCACCAAGAGCACTTTTTATAACCAAGAGTTTGAGCCTAGAGACTAAGTGAATTGTATACAATGATCATTGTGCTCTTGATGTTTATTATACTACAGTGTCTAAGTAATTTTACCCCGATCTAATTAATCCCAAGTGCATATGTTCGAGGAACTCAACGATGTTGAAGAATCAATGACAGAAGTACTCCTTGACCTGATGACTGAAAGAGTCATGTCGGAGAGAGGATTATCCACAACTGTACAAGCATCATCCATGAGAGTACTGCCAGCCTCTCTATCAACTGCTTGAGCAAGACCATCCCATCCATCATATGAGAAGCGAACTAAGAACAGGGATGATCTCGCAAATGATAAGTTTATTCCCAGCATATTACTCACCTATCTACCACCTCTGAGCGGCGCAATAAACCACGACAGTGTACCTAGAGATTTTGAGTATTCCTTGGTCACTACGTACCTCCCGAAGGGGATACGCATAGTTCATGCAGACCAAGATAAGATTGCAGCGTTGAAGTTTAGTGACTTCAACCTCGGCAACTGAAAAGTTTACAACATGCTTGCACCGCATAAGTACTTGACCAGAAAAAAGGGAAATAATTCGAAGATCGTCCCTTAGTCATGGACCCATAACCTCGTGCAGTCCACCTTGTTGAACATTATGAAGATTCTGCACTTCGGAAGACACCAAGAGGTGAATGCATGTGTCAAGTTGTTGATGTTCTGTTACCATGGAAGATACTTGAGGTTAAACCATCGTATCACAATGGATCTGACATTGATCAATCAGATCATAGGGTTAAGTATGCATGGCCCTGGCCCGTAGGATTTATATCCCGAAAAATCCATGGATCATGCTCTAGATCAAAGGATCAAGGACACCTACGGCGATGTCGAGAAGGGCATGTGAGGCTACAAGGTAGATTCTATCTAGAGCGGTGCAGTGCGCTTCACCTGTCAATTGATCATGGGAAAGTTAGTATGAAAGAACCAACCCACCCAAGTCACTGGTTTTGTACTCAACTTCACAGGGAAGTGCACAGAGTGCCTAC
This sequence comes from Picea engelmannii, assembly GCA_009831015.1. NCBI lineage: Eukaryota > Viridiplantae > Streptophyta > Pinopsida > Pinales > Pinaceae > Picea > Picea engelmannii. The sequence goes on from ML779789.1 coordinate 2,078,012, forward strand.
AAATGAATTGGGTGAAGTACCTGGTGAACTAATTAGAACTTGACTGCAGAGAAGCCTAGGAACAAGCGTACAAATTTCACTCTAGTTGGCTATTGATCCTAATCGCTTTCATTGCCTGGGAGATGCTAGAAGGTGCAACCTTCCCAGACATCAATCCCTTTGAACCATTGGTTGTGAAGTTCAACACACTATGTTATTCAAGCGACATGAATAAACAGTGGTAGTCTAATGTTGTATTTCACGCATACTACAACCAGTTGAAGGTAGCCATACAGTCTACACCTTGCATAACTCTAAATACTTTACACATGTTCCGGCCTTTGATGAAATTCAGTGCGGACCGCCGTTTCATTTGTATCACAGCGTGCGCTGATGAGAAAAAGCAACAACTTCAGTCCTACTACAAGCTAACGGAAGAGGACTTGGAGGAGATCACTAAGGACTAGTCAGCGGACCTCCTCATTCCAGTTGAACCTACGGAGATATCCAACATAGACAGTCTAGAAACTGTGTAGGATACACCTGGACCTAGCAGGACAAAGAAAACTGAAGAGGTTCAGGATTTAGATAGTGCATTCGTGAAGACTTCTTCCATATCACCAAAGCAAGGAGGTGTTGGCGGAGAGATAGATGGTGCAAAAGTTGAACAAAATAAAGGTGAGGTTACACCGCCTAGAGATGAGGAGGACCCCTTGAAGAAAAGGAAGGTTTCCCCCCCGAATCCTTCCTCCTGGAAGAAATCGAAAGCTTCTATGACCAAAATGAAAACTATCCTCACCTCAGATGACTTTGATTTCATTATAGTGGCCCTGAATGATGCTTCGCTGGAGATAGCAGAGAAACAAGAGGATAAGTAGGAAGCGATGTACAATATAATCAAGATTGATCTCCAAGGAGTACAACAAGCACTACAGTCCAACTGTGCCTCTGCCATTAGGAACACCAGAACTGGGAGATGATCCAGCTCAACTCCACTGAATAGTTGATACAGTCGAAGCTCACCTTCGACGAGCACAAGAAGAAACAATGCAAGCCACCCAGGATTTGACACAAGTACAAGGAGTCCTTGTAGAGAAACACAGTACTGCAGAACGAGAGAAGCTTTCTCTCCAGGCAAAGTTTGACGAAGAAAAATCCCAACAGTAGAAAGAAAAGGAACAGTTGCTCACGGATAAACTCGAAGTAAAATAAATGGTCAACAAAGCACTTCACTCTGTGATAGTCGTAGAAGTAAAGGATGAAGAGAGAATTCCACAACAAGTAGTGCAACTTGAAGAAGTGATCTAGCAGCTACAACAACACATAGTAGATTTGGAGCTACGCGCAGTACCCGATACCCCTCAAGATGTAAGAGACCAAAGGGAAGCAACCGCCAGGAGCGCAATTGAGAGACTGACAGCTCTTTCCAGGGAGTGAAAACAACTGAGTAACCATAGTGCCCAAATTTATGAGAAGCTTGCTGAGAATCCAGAATCATAGGCACTGGAGTCGCAACTCCAGGAAGCAAAGAAACACACAGAGATACTACAGGCACAGTTGAAGATCCTGTCAGCTATAGAAAGAATGAAGCGGTCTCAAGAGAAGCACACCATCTAGCACCAAATCCATATGATTCAAAGAAAAGTTATGGAAGTAACTCAATGTCTCCAACCTGTGTAAGATAAGGCCTATCAGTTGTTCACCGAGGTCAAGAGCCGAGGAGTAGAGATAGAGAAGTTTGTTAATGCAGTAGAACAATGCCTAGAAGGTCCAGTGAATGACATAGTAATCCAAGAGTTTGTCGAGCAAGAGGTCGTAGCACAACAGCAGATTGAAGCAGCTCGAGCCAAGCTCGAGGCATTCGAGGCAGAATTAGTTAGACCAGAGTGAATCGGTATGAGTCACGGGTGAGGGTTCGGGGCCTGTTGGCCTTGACCAAGTTTTGGGAGATTCTTGGTCATGTTGACCTATTTTGGACTTCGACGGCCCGTCGAAGGAGGAGTGCAAGATGAAACAGAGATCATGGGATCTTGGCCCGTTTTTGGGTTTTTGGGATTATGTAATGGGATTGGGATGTCGGCCTATGGGTTTACCCATGTTTAGGCCTATTTTGTAATATATAAATAGATGCTTAGGCTAGATAGAAGTGGTGGTGCATATATTTTGTGTATGAAATATAGGTAAGTGATACGTGCAAGTATGGTGTGTAGATGCTCTGTGCATACTGTGAGAGACTTGCAAAGCTAGGTGCAAGGTATTGTAATAGGCTGTGAGTGATTTGTGATGCAACGCAAGGAAGGAGGATCTAGCGAGGTGTGCAGATCTCCTACCCTAGGCGAAGTAGGGTTTTGAGGCTCTGTTCTTGTAACTGATTGACTGAAGACAATAAAGAAGAAGAGTTGGTGGACTTAGCCCTAGGGTGGGGGTGAACCACGTAAACACTGTGTTGTTCTGCTTTGTGCTTGTCTTGATGTGTTTATAACTTATCTTGCTAAGTTCTTTGATATAGATAGATAGATCTTCTTATGCTTTGTGCTATGAATGTTATATATGACTTCTGTGAATGTGCTTAGTTCTTTATTTTGCTATATCTGATCCATCTATTTGTGCTAAGTGCTTAATTACATTAGATTAATGTGAATGTTGCAAAGCTCTGTTTTATCAGGGAAGTATAAATTGATTGCATATTGAGGATCTGACAGTTCTAAGTGCTCTATTAGGTATCATAATCATAGATCTGTGTCCTAGATAAGGTTGCAGACACTTGAGTCTCACAACCACCCCTACCTCTACATTGGGTGAGACTTCATCTGCTTCACAGGTGTTTCCGAAAGGGCCAGTAGTTAGGGTTTTGTTGGTGCATTGTTGTAGCGTTGAACCCTAGTTATTCCCCTGTGCCAACACTCGTTCAACCTCATCATGGGTTTAACAACGTCGTAGGAAAGTATCAGTACCATGGCAATATAAAGTGTCGTTGATGATAAGGTAGCATTTAAAATGGTGGCGGATATGACGATGTTCGTCACATGAAATATCTGGCTAGAAACGTTGGGTCTGAAGATAGATAATAATATCTCCATACCAAGGGTCATACGTGCTAATGAGGAACATGGATTAATCAGGAAGAGAATCATTGGGCTCAGTATCCTCATCAGTATAGGGAATATCGCAAATCAGTTCCACAAAAACCAATGATTTTTTATCTTTTGATTTGGGAAACTCGAGATCAAATTCTTGGATAAAAATGATCCATTTGGAATATTTTCCCCCAAGGACTTGATGAGTTAAGATATGGTACATGGGGTTCGAGTTCGCAATGACCATGGTAGTGCATAACATGATGTAATGGTGAAATATCTAGATGGAAATAACTTCACCCAGAGCCAACTTTTCAACATGAGAATATCAGAGCTCGAGACTGAATAGACTCTTACTCAGATAGTATATCACATGTTCCTCACCATTAGGATCCTCTTGAACTAACACCATAGCAATAGTGGTAGTAGAGGCATCCAAATAAAGGATATAGTCTTGTGCATAATCTGGTGGGTGAAAGAGAGGGATGTGTGTTAAGGCATGCTTAAAGGAATCAAAAGAGCATTTAGCAACGTCATCCTAGATGAAAGGAGCATCTTTCTGCAACAATGTCATAAATCCTTTAGTGAGTTCATTGTAATTACAAATGAAACAGAAAAGAAATTTTTCCTTCCCTTGCAAACTTTGTAGCTGGGTCAGATTGTTGGGAGGGGTAAAGAGAGAATAGATTTAACTTTTAAGGGATCCACCCTACCTCGATGACTTACCTGCTGATTTGTCTCATCGATGAGACCATATTGGTCACCTACGGGCCATATTTCTTTGATGTTGGTTTTACCACATCCATTTGATCCCTCACAAATGCATCTTTGTTTTCGAATCAGGCCGACTCCTCGGCTGCATCGTCTCCAAAGATGGGATTAGGTTGGATTATGGTTCATTCAATTGAAGCCTATATTGATCTTTGACATATTTCAAATATGTATCGTCCCTCACGGTGATTTCAAACTTGTTGAATAAATAACCAAACAGACCGACCATATGGTCTATAAAATTCATTTTTAAATCTCTATCCTGGGGATTCCACCATGTGTGAATAGTGGGCCTGAAAATATCTAAATCCTTGTCATGCAAGGTCTTGTATAAAATATTATTTCCTGAAAAACGATATGATAATTAGATTAAAATAATATGAAAGAGGTAGGTTTCAATCAAATGGTAGGAATTATTTAACATATTCAAAAATACCTGGGATTTGTTGTATCTTCAAGGGAACCAAGTTTTTTTTCACCAAATAGATGATGGAGAGTGTTCCTAAGATTTGAACATGTGTTTCCCCAAGATAATAATTCTTTGGTTGCGCATAACCAATATCCTCATGAGATTCACCTTGTAAACCATCAGGTGCATGGTCTAGTGTGTGAGGTGGGGGCATCTCATGGACCCCACTAGTTTCAATCCTCTGAGCCAGAAACAGAGAGGAAAATAGCATCGTAGGTATGTGGATCATGCTAAGACGTTGTGGGTTTTGTACATCACTGCCACCAGCAGCATCACCTCTAGTTGATCATTCCCTACTAGATGTGTTGGACATAACACTTTCCCCCCTCCCTCTATAAATTCCCTCACTCGAGGATGATAGGTTTGATAGGTACCTTTTCATTTGTACCTACACTCCATCGAATGAGAAAACATAGTTAGAAAAAGGGGAGAATTTATGGAAAAGGAACAATTTGACCCTATCTTTCTATTTCCAAAGCTAGACGTTGTCATAACTTGAACCAATACATAATCTTACCCAATACATAATTATGATTTTCTTATTGTTTTAATGCTTCTTGGATGTCTTGAAATGGCCTAGTTTTGGAATATAAAGGACCTTTTACTCCTAATTGGAGGAAAAAATGTAATGCAATCAATTCATTTTCTGATATTTTTCTATTTTTTGTTTTGTGCATCTTGTTAATACGTAATCCATTAGAAAGGGACTTAGATCCATACCAATATGCAACTGATTGGCTTCCATTTGAGATGGAAATCAAAGTATATTTCTCTTTCCTTATTCCCATTTGACTAAGAAAAATTCCTTCTTTTCTCTCTTTGTCCATATTAATGGCTATAATGTTTTTTGCTTACCTCTTGATTGGTCCATGATCTCTATTTAGAGGTTTTTAACCACATAAAACCATTGGTCTTATGATCACTATTAATAGCATGTCATTTTTTACTACCATCATCTCAGTTGTTGTATCGAATGTTTCATGATGATTAATCCCTTCCTTTTATGAATATTCTTGTATGTCGAACCATGACTTATTATGGTCTCTAAAACTACATTCTTTGTACCTAGTCCTATAGATCCACCTGTAGTTGATGCTATCTTTACTTGAAGGTAATTAACTTAACTCCCAAAACTTGATCTTCATTACAAATTCATATTCAAAGACCTAGGAGCATTCTAGACTTTGATCTTGTGCACATCTTCAAAACTTTGATTTTGTGCATGTCTTCAAAACTAGTTGGTGGATGTCATTAAGTATGGAAAAGGAATAATAGGGGAAACTTACCAACAAAATTTGTTGAAGTTGTTGAAATTGATAATGTCATTTTGTGCTCTAACAATAGGCTCCATCTAGTACAACAAAATGATAGGGTTTCTATATGTTTTTTATTGAGGCTACATGCTTCCTTATCACAATGAAAAAACAACTCTCCTAGTTATATCTTTTTCATCCACCTGCCCAATGGATTGACACTAGTCTTGGTCCACACATTACTTTATTTAAAAAAACTATATTTCAATTTCTATTTTGATAAAGCCATTTCTTTATTTCACCTCGAGCTTAAATTGCACAAGCTTTATAAATCATATCTTAAGGATACCCCCCTTGATCCCAAGGAGAGTTGTCATAAAGTATGGTACCTTAGATTAGTAGGAAGTAAGCAACAATTGCACTCAATTCAATAGAGGTAGAGTAACGGTTGCCAACTTTGCTAGTTGTGAACCCATTTGACTTCACAAATTGACAGTAGAGTTGATTGATTAGATGTTGGAGCCTCCAGTTGTTCATTGTGACAATCAAACTTGCATCAGTCTCTCTAAGAATCCAATATTTAATGATCGCTCCACTCGACACAAAAAAAGAAAGAAAAAAATGAATTTCATTATAGATACGTAATAGTATATATTTCTTTCTTTAATATAAAAGATAGCATATTATATGAAACATGTGTGTGTGTTTCATATAATATTCTATATTTTACATTAATCCAATATAATGTATACATATACATAAAATAATAATGACAGTAATACATTGATTATTATATATATTGATACTATATACCAAAAAACTAATTTGGGGTAGTCCATCCCTATGTCAAAGTGGCCCTATGAGCCTGCACACCATGACCATTATGGACATGCATGATATGACACCCATATGGTTCCTCAAGACATAAATATCAGGTACAAATATCAGCTGAAGGAAACACAAAAGAACCTAAAGTGTATAATGACTTGTACTCATTTAAGTATTATATTTTGTCAATCATTTCCCATGAGTCCATACTAGTATAATATAATATATAAAAATATATTATATATGTTGTAAATAATATACATTAGATCAGAAAATTCTGTGAATGAATGTGTGCATTTCACCTTTGTAGCCTTGAAAACCTTGATTTTGAAAACTTTGTACCCAAACCTCTTCACCCACAAACCTTGGCAACTTAGGCTTTGAAAGAAAAAATGGCTAGAAAACTAGTAAGTGCATGAACAGATACATGAAATATCAAATTCCTAAAACTCTCATACTCCCATGAAGATTATTACAAAGATGTAATATTTATAATACATGGTTACAACCACCTTGAGTGACACCTAATATATTCCATTTTAAATTTAGAAGTGACTCTCTAACCATAATATTCTCCAATGACAAAGTGTGGTTCGACCTTTTGCATATTCAATCAACTTAAAAATTCTTCTTACACATATACACATTTTCATATTGATTTTTCTCATACTACATCTCTGGAGCATTAGACATTATAGAATCTAGAATGTAGCTCTATGACTAAAATACAACACTTCTTGACCCCATGACCATTATTTCTAACACCCTCTTAGACATATTGGGAAAGGATCCAACCATTGCTATGAACTTTACAAACCTTTCAATTTATAAATATTTTTTTAACATGTCAATGGGTTGGTCCTGAGTTGCACAGTTCATGAACTCAACTTCTATATCTTGGTTCTTTTCTCTAATGAAGTGTTGATGGATTTCAATATGATTAGTACGTGCATACACTGCATGAACTCAACTTCTCTATCTTGGTTCTTTTCTCTAATGAAGTTTGGATGGATTTCAATATGCTTAGTACGTGCGTAATATAATATATTTTTGGCAAGCTTAATCACACCTTGATTGTCATAGAAAATAAGTGTTGCATTCACCTCAAGCAACTGAAGATCATTCATAATTCTTCTAAGATAGATTTCTTCAGAAGTGTCACACAATTTTCTTGTAATATATGATCCTAGAGTTCAATAGGTTGTCTATATAGGATTGACCAAGTAGTTAACATGTTTAAGAAAAGCTTCTATGAGCTTTGTAACTTGTTTATGAAAATGGAAGGCTTGGAAATTAACCCAATCTCAGTATGATAGAAGATGGTTAAATTGCTTTAGCATGTTTTGATTCTCTATAAAAGTAATTCTTTGTAAAATATTTTTGTACATTGGTTCTTATTGAGAAAATAAAATAAATCAAGCATCTATCCCATTCGTCACCTACAAAATCTTGGTTTCTCATTTGTTATATTACATTCTTAGTTTAAGCATAGTTTTCTTTTAGGTTTGATTCTAGATTTTAGCAAGTAGTGTTGTTAGGATATTATTTTAGCCATTTCTTGTAATATATGATCCTCGAGTTCAGCAGGATGTCTATCTAGGAGATCATTAACTGTGTCAATCTATATTATAAAGAACCGTCAATCTAGAAAAATAAGTTGGTCATATCTTTGGAAGCATTGGAGTGAACATGTGAGTGATGGAATTTTCTTACCAATACATTGTTGTACAAAAAGGTGCAAGGGTAGATACTCCAGTGCCTTATAGGAATCCGATGGAATTTATAATAACAAGCTAGAAAACTAGCTTCATATTCTTGTTTGTTTTTTAAAGTTGATGCTGTGATCTTGTTCTACAAATTGTGAAACACAAATCTTGCTTCCCTGGACAACTAGAGTGTTGAAATACTAGCCATTGTGTCTATTCCTAAAAGGGGAAAATCCTTAAGACTATTACCATTCCAATTCTCTTTGACGAAGATTTTAATGAGGCTTGAGCCCTCTCTATAGATTAGACACAATTGTTTGGCATTTTCCTACCATCATTGTTTTACATTCACAGGCATGGGCAGTTATATGGTGCACAAGGTATCCATTTCCACTATGAAATGTGATGATTCTAGCATGGAAAACAAATAATAATGGGCCATCTAAATTTTAATTTTTTCTTTTTATTCTAATAATGATATCATTTGATAGGTATAATCATAGTTACCAGTGTTCACAGGTGTTAAATGGCATTGACTTTCTATTTTTTTGTCCCTCTACTAGACATGACAATTTATTTCAGATGGCACAATGAATCCAAAGGGATGAGTATTTTATTTGTAAACCAAAGCCAAAAATGTTATTTATTGCACCAAAAAGGCACCAAAAACCATGTACTCAAACCCTAGTTGAAGGTTTACCAACTCATTCTCATTGGTCAGATAAGTAGCCATAAGTTCAATTGTAACACTTCATGGTTGTTTTAATGATGTTATAATATGAATGAAATTCGTTGACTAACATCTTTTTCAAATGATTGTTAGTAATATTTGCAGGCAAGGAATCTTTCCTGCCTGAAATTCAAGTTTGGAAAAATTATTATGTTTTCTTAATTGTTGAAAAGTCTTTTGGAGTCTATGCTATTAGAAGGGAAACACTTCACATGATAAGAAAAACTTGGCATGAACTCCAAAAGAGAATGTACCAATATTTCACTCTGTACTTGTATTCATCATCAACAAAAGGGATATCCATGTTGATTTAAGTTGGGAGGTATTATTTGAAAAGTGGACACTTAAAAAGTGTGGAGTTAAGTTTGAACCTAATCAGACCTACCTAAATTCAAAATTTGTAAGATTTCAGAGAGTACGCATTGAGTGAATTAGACTACTCATGGAATGAAATAACAACTCCTAAGAAAATTCAATCTTATAACATATTGCATTAGAGTAGGTGAAAATTGTTGATGTTTGTCTTTTGACTATTTCCATTATATTTATGACTATTTCCATTATATTTATGGAGATGAACTTTATTCCATCATAATTGTTTCTATTGTATATATCTTCAATTCACTTTATTGATTTGATCTTTCTTATTTATATGAATTGAGGTTTCATATGTTAGCTAGTTTATCCTCAATGCATGTGTTGTGTACATAGTTAAATGATGAATTTCCATCGTGTATATGAAAGATAATCTAAGACCCTACTTTTTAGCTATCTTGTGGTGACATTAGGTTTGATGGAGCATTTGATTTTCATTTACAATAGGACATGTAATTGGCTTCAATATCAATTAGACCTATTCCATTTGCACCACTTCTAGAAAATCTCTCTCTCACTAAAGATAATTATGGCTATGTGTGGTGTTTCTTCATTGAGGCACTTGATGATAAAGCCATTACACCTTCTATTAAGGAAAATATGTTAAAATCAAATCCTCTAGAACAGGTGTTTAAAATTAATGGAAGTGACCATTGTCCCTTATTTTCAAAACCACCAACATTAAATAAACATCTTCTTGAAATTGCTCAAATATCCCTGAAGACAAGGTGATTATGGTTTACAATTAGATTTATATTTATTTCCTTCTAGGATAATGCAGCTACCAATTGCATTTGCAACATCACCAAATAGATGACTCTTTAGAAGTGGTTTCAAAGGCCTACAATTAATGCACACACTGGGATATTTGATGGAATCATGGAAAGATGAGGATTTGGTCCAAATTTCACATGTTATGCCAGGAATGAGATGGGTTCTAGGTTCAATACCTTGAATTTTATCAATCCTATAGACTTATTGTTGCTCTATTGGCATACATTGGTGTGGATATTACAAATGTTGTTGGCTCCTGAATGGGAAAATATATTTTGTACCATTGTGGAGCTTGTTCAATAAAATGACTAGTCAATGAACTCTGATGGTCACTTATACGAGGGTAAAATGCATAGCTTAGATGATAGAGGAATGTTTATTCCCATTGTATTTATTTTTAATCATTATTTACCATTTGCTAGATATTTTTTTGTTCTTTAGTTTATCATTGTCAAATCAGGTAAAAAAATTGTTGGATTTATGGACAAGAAGTACAATGAGGGACATTCTTGGGCTAAATTGAATGTATTATTGAGGAATTATTTGTTAGACATATAAAGGAATCTGAAATAGTACAATTTAATTGCAAATAACTTGGTCCTCCAATCAAAAACATGATTAACATTTCAGAGTCTAAGATTCACCATGGAATCGATTGCGAGAGCCGCCATGACATTGATTGTATGAATGTGAGCACACTAACCAATGAGGTTGAAACCATAGATCCAAGTAGAAGCTCGACTCTTCATTCTGACACTCCTCTAAGTGATATTTAAAAAAATATTATGAAAATTAATTAAAATTTACCACTAGATTTGATCTAGTAGTACTCAACATTCTATCTCCTTGCCCTAGGTCTATATCTCCTTGTCGTTGTTGTTTATCTCCTTTCCCTTGCAAGTCTTTATCTCCTTTCCCTCACGGGTCTCTATCTCGTCCTTTCCCTCATTTTTGTGTGCAGTGTTGATCTCCTTACTCTTCACACAGTGATTTATATCCTTGTCTGCCTTTGTTTCATGTGCAGTGAATATCTCATTGCACAGAGGTCTCCTGGATAAACACTANTATATATATATGTTACATATATCTAGTTCTAGTTCAAAACATGGTTGAATTTTAACGGTTTGAATTGATCATGGATTAAATCATTATCTCCTTGAGTTGGCAACCTAGTTTAGTCACCTTCATGTAGGGTGACATGATCCCTTGATTTACTCCCTTTTGTTTCCTAATTGAATCATTCTTGGAGCTTTGAAGGTGAAGTATTTATAGAGGGTCAAAACTCTAGCGGGTCATGGAACTAACCTCAAGATTTGTAAATCAATGTTCTACAATAAACCTTAAACAACTAATCAAATTTCAATGTTCATAGTTTCAATCAATCATAATCAACTCAAATAACTAAGACACCCTTGTATTCATCGTAATCCTCTTGAAAATAAGCCGTTAAAATAAACATATGTTAACAATATATATCTTGGCCGTTAAAATAAGAGTATCCAAAGAAAGTCTTAGGTCACTCAAGATACTAGGTGATGGTGATAGAAATAATACATATAAAAAGGATGGATGATAGATGATAATATTAATACTCATCAACTTGGCCCAAATACTTGCAAAGAAAAATTTACATCATCAACATGTCTAAAAACTAGAATACCTTCAACTTCAATAAGTTGGTCGGAAACAAAAGTTTTCCAATCATTCATGAAATATGTCCATGTGTCAACACAACACATTCACATGAAAAAAATGTCCACTTGGCTCCTAATGATGACAATGATGATGATGATGAAGAAAATGACAATGAAAATGATGTTGATGATGATGAAGAAGAGGAGGAGTAGGATGATGACAATATTGATTATGGTGATGACAATGAAAAATGACAACAATGATGATGACGATGACTACATGATGATGATCCATCTCATACATAGTGATGCCAATGCATAACTTTAGTAGCTCATTGACGATGATGATGATGATGATGAGGATTGCGACAATCATGATGATGATGATGATGATGACATGGTGATGATGATGATGGTGACAATGATGATGGTGATATGATGGTGATCATGACAATGGCAATGATGATGATGATGATGACAATGATGATTATGATGATATGATGATGATCATGGAAATAACGATGATGATGATGAGGAGGAAGAGGAGGAAGAGGAGAATGACAATGATAATGTTGATTATGGTGATGACAATGATGACGATGATGACAATGAAAGTTTTAGGTCACTCGAGATATTAGGTGATGGTGATAGAAATAATACATATAAAAAGTATTAATGATAGGTGATAATATTAAGACTCATCGACTTGGCCTAAATACTTGCAAAGCAAAATGTACATCATCAACATGTCTAAAAACTAGAATATCTTCAACTTCAATAAGTTTGTTGGAAACAAAAGTTTTATGATCATTCATGAAAGATTTCCTTGTGTCAACACAACACATATTTACATGCCAAAAATATCTACTTGTTCCTTGACGATGACGATGACAACGAAAATGAAAATGGTGTTGATGAGGAGGAAGAGGAGTAGGATGATAACAATGTTGATTATGGTGATGACAATGAAAAATGATGAAAATGATGATGAAGACGACTACATAGTGATGATCCATGTCATACATAGTGATGCCAACCCATAACTTTAGTAGCTCATTGACGATGAAGATGATGATGATGACAAGGAATGTGACAATCACTATGACGACGATGATCATGACCATGGCGATGACGATGATGATGATGACGACGACGACGACGACGACGACGACGACGACGATGATGATGATGATGATGATGATGATGATGATGATGATGATGATGATGATGATGATGATGATGATGATGGTGATGATGATTATGATGACAACGACAATGATGATGATGATATGATGATGATCATGAAAATGGAAATGATAATGATGATGACAATGATGATCATGAGATCATGGAAATATAAATGATGATGATTATGAAAATGATGATAACGATGATGATGATGATGATGATGATGATGATGATGACGACAATGAAAATGATGACGATTACAATGAGGATGAGGATGAGGAGGACGATGACAATGACAATGTTGATTATGATGATGACGATGACGATGATGATGATGATGATGATGATGATGATGACGACGATGAAGATGATGGCAATGACTATGACGACAATGACAATGATGACGATGATCACGATGATGAGGAGGAGGAGGATAAAAATGTTGATTATGATGATGTCATGACAATGGAAATGATGATGATGATAACAATGATGATGACGATGGTGATGGTGTTGATGATGAAAATGAAAATGATATTGACAATGATGATGAGGAGGAGGAGGACTAGTAAGACGACAAAAATGTTGAGTATGGTGATGACAATCAAAAGTGATGACAATGATGATGATGACAAATACATAGTGATGATGATGACAATGGATATGATGATGATAATGGTGATGATGATGACAATAATGATGACAATGAAAACGTCGATGATGATGATGAGGATGACCATGATGATGATGATGAAGAAGACTACGATGATGATGATGATGAATGCAATGATGATGATGATTATGATGATGACAATGTTGATTATGGTGATGACAATGTTGACAAGGAAAACGACGATGATGACACCACGATGGAAATCATGATAGTAATTATGATGATGACGACAATGATGATACCATATTGATGACGATGGCAATGAAAATGATGATTATAATGGAATTGATGATGAAAATGATGATGATGATGATGATGATGATGAAGATGACAATTGTGATGATGAAGATGATGACAAGGATGGTGATGACAATGATTATGACAATGGTGATGATGATGACAATGGTGACGATGAAGATGGAGATGATGAAAATGAAAATGTCGATGATGATGACGAAGACAATGACGATGGTAATGATGATAACCATGACAATAAAGATGATGATGGTAATGACGATTGTGTGTTATGAGAAATATTACCCTACGGACAGGGTAAGCTCCCCTTTGGATCAAGACCCCTTCTTTGGTCCAAAGACATAATAAAACAAATGGTTACTACTTTCCTTATAGATATAGTCCATAACCAATCAAAATGAGAAAGAGAAATAATGTGAGATACCTTGTTTCTACGTTTTTCCTCGTTGCTCCAAGATTAAGGATTGATCTCTAAGATCCTTAGCATGAGTCAAGACCTGCAATGAACAATAAAGAAATCCTTTCTCCTACTCTATGTGATTAGATAAAACAGATCTATATATACCCTATTTGACTTAAGCATAGACATTACAATGAACAATCATAATGAAAGGAATAGGTCAAGTTAATATTAATGGAAAGACAAAAGAAAAAACTTACAAATCAAGTTGATGTCACTGCAATATTCTCCAAGCTCTCATCATTCATCCCTTGCATGAAAATATTGAGATCAAAATGTTGATACTTCAATGAATTGTTTCTCCCAATATCAAAGGTTTGACATCTAAAATATTCCCCCTTTCACCTTGGAATGCACTAATTATATAGGATTTAAAGGCTTAACCACCATGGAGAAGATCACTCACTAGATCCACTAAATCAGGGATAATTTTAGAGATGGAAATTTATATTAAAATGTAGAAACATGGGCTAATCTTACTAGTCCTTAATATGGAAAATGTAAAATGTTTGGCAATAGTTTTATAAAAATATTCAAATTTCTAATAATTTTATATAGTTTCTATAAAAGTTTAGCGATTTTTAAGGCAAAATAATTTTATTCTATGGAATTTGGGCGATTGTGTTTAGAAACAATTGAAATTGGCGAATCGTTTTTTGGGAAAAATGATGGAAAATTATCCCATTGGAGAAATTTATCCCCTAAAATCATCTATGCACTAAATTGGGATCTCCAAGATTTTTAGGGATAAAATATCTCTCAAGGATTTTAGGGAGAAAATATCTCTCAAAGATTTTGAGGAAATATCTCTCAAGATCCACCAAATTAGGATTTTGGTTTGAGAAAATCTATCAA
>ML779789.1:2107141-2124622 GCA_009831015.1 Picea engelmannii
ATCCAAAAACCTAACCCTAGGAGATGAAGCGCCAAAAGTCATGTGGGTCCCGTTTGGGTAAGTTAGTACATCAACTTCCCAGGGTCGTAACTTTTGCATACGATCTCCGTTTTAGGCGTGTGATAGCTCGTTGGAAAGGTATCGTCGAGGAGATTCATTTTGGGGGATCAACCATGCCTTTGGATATTATGGACAACCTCTATCTCAAAAAACCTTCATTTAGGCCCTCAAAATGGCCCCGGAAGTTAAAACCTGCTAAAAATAGTAAATTGCCAGAACACTGTTTTGAGCCAGTCAAAAAAGGTGAGTGGCCACCAATATCCACCTGGATCAGATGATGATGATGATGATATTGATGATTATGGCGATGATGATGATAAAGATGATTGTAATGGTAATGGTGATGATGATGATCACAATGAAAATGGTGATTATGGTGATGATAATGACAATGAGGATGAAACGATGATGATGACACCACCACGATAATAATGATAGTGATTATGATGAATATGAGGAGGAGGATGAAAATTTTGATTATGATGATCAAAAACATGATGACGACGATGATAATTAACCCATATAAATAAATAATTTAAAGATAATAAATCATATAAAAGATATAATCACATAATTCAAACATTTCATCTTTTATGAAATATCATTGATCATATTCTTATTCATCCAATTCTACATCTGTACCATCTGGTTCAGAATCAATGTTTAAAGTATTGTCCATATCATCATCATCATCATCATCATAAAAGTCATTTTAAATAATATCATCGCCCAAATGATTGTCGAGAACATTGTCATCTACATCTAGCTCAACTTATTCGATGTCTTCATCTAACGGTACATATACCTCATGCTCCTCTACATCTTCTTGTTCTTCAATAGCGTCATATTCTGGTACATTATACTTTACATGCCTTCCTCTTGGATCATATATGACAATGTACGACAAACCTACTTTACCCGGAACCTCTGAATAAAAGACCTTCTCACATTGTCTTGGAAGAACATAAGTTTTTGTACCTGGCTCAAACGTCCTTGTATTAACCATGGTAAATCCATTGGCATGCTCAATAATAGTTCTATCTGGATCACTTTCATTCATTTATAACCTGTACCACTTGACATCGAACAGAACTAACTTGAAGGATTTAAATTCACACTCAACTATATCATCCAAATAACCATAGTATGTATTTTTCGATATTGTTGGATGCATGTCACTTCTTGAGGAACATTAGTGACATGAAAGACTGCAGTTATCCCACAATCATAGTTTTTATTCTTGTCATCCAACTTTTTTATGTGAAATTTATGACCATTTCACCACATAGCCTTGTGGTGTGTCAACTGCAATATGCTCGACATGTAAAAAATGAATTATCAATCAATAAACTTATTTAGACTTACGAAAAAAATACAAAAAAACACACCGCATAGATTATTATATTGGAAAAAAACTAAAACATGATGTGGGTGAACAATATGCTTGCATGTTGTTTGCACAGGGGCAGACCCAAGGTTCATCTCCAAGAGAACACCAATAAGCCCTAGCTACTGGACCTTTCGGCAACACCTGCAAAGCAGATGCAGTCTCACCCGAAGAAGCTATGAGGGGGTTGTAGGACAGAGATGTCTACAACCAGGGGAATATCAAGTGGATCTATTACAACAACAATACATCATGCATCTATCATTCAACAAGCTAGATATATCCTTCACAGCTATATATTTGATCTAATACAATAAGGCAGGTAACAATATAATAGCGACAGAGATCAAAGCATCAATCACACACACAACAAAAGATGTATGTGGTTCACCCTCTCTCTAGGGCTACATCCATAGAACTGTGCTTATGATTCATTCAGGTAAATCATACAGTTCTTATCTACGCTCTCAGCTAGTAGATCCTCTTTCTTCTCTCTCTTTCTTTCCCCTTCCTACGCACCCAGCTGCAGGACTTGACCTTTGCACACATCAGAAGATCTTACAATACCATAAGGCTTGCTCTCTCTCAGCACTTCTCTCTCTCAATACAATGATCCCTCACACAATACTATAGCTAGATCAACAACAATATTGTATTGTAGAATTACCAACAAAACCTAGGCCCTTTAGACCTCTATTTATACATTACAACACCTTATCGACAGCTTTTAGGTCGAACCCTAGGTGCCAAAAACCCTAGATACTAAAACCCTAGGTCAACATGACCCGCTTTTTCCGGGCTTCGCCAACCTATCTTTCCTTCCTTCTCGTGCGGTTCTCCAAAGCATCCAACGATGGATTTTTCCGCTTGATGAGTTGACCATGATCCATATTCCTTGCTGATATTTCATCCTTGATCTCCTCATCCAAAGGTTTTCATTTACTCGCTTCGCTCCATCTTTTCTACTCTTTTGCTCACTTCAACCCAGTGACAATCACTGTGTCTCCCGCGAAGTTCGATTTTCACCTTTTCTTCCTTGTTATTCACTTCCTTCAATAACTAAGGGCCAATAGGCCCCCAACACTCACTTGTGACTCATCCTGAGGCACTTCAGATCTGATCCTTCTCTGTTTTGCTTCAACTTTGGACTGTGCAGCGTAACCCTTGCTTTCTTCTTCTTGCCTCCTCCTTGTCCTTGTGCAGACTGTCTTTTCTGTGGCTAGTACGCAGTTTCAACTGCACCTAGTACCTAGAACCTTTTTCTCATGATTTTGTTGAGAGTTGCGAGGCAGCTGGTTTTCATAGTACAACTTCAGTCGACTCCCATTCACCAATCCTTCCTTCCACTCTCTATTCAATGTCTTTAGCTACACAGCTCCTCCTTCTGTAACATAGGCGATCTCATATGGTCCAAGACAATGCGTTCTGAACTTCCCTAGGTGTTTTATAAACTTATTTTCATACACAAGTACTAAATCACCTTATTTGAATGCCTTCTTCTTGATGTGCCTTTCATGATATTCCTTCTCTCGTTCCTTCTGAACCTGTTGGTGGAATCCTGCAATGAATCTGTCTTCTTCCAGTTCAAACAACTGTGCGAGCCTTTCCTGAATAGCACCAGTGTCATCCATACCTGTAAAAGCAACAATTCTTAAGCTTGGTACCAAGTATTCCATCGGGACAACATCTTCGAGACTATAAACCAACTTGAAAGGGGTATGCATTATTAATTTCATGCAAGTGGTTCGATAGGCCCATAGTATTGTAGGTACTCTTAAGTCCCAGTCATCCCTATTTACAATGCAAATCTTCGTTAATTTTGTCTCCAAGATCTTGTTGAATTCGTCAACTGTTCCATTTGCTTGTGGATGGTAAGGTGTACTCTTGTGATGGTGGACTACAAATTCTTCAGTCAGGGCTTCAACTGTCTTATTGATGAAGTGTGTCCCTTGATCACTCATAAGGATCTTGGGGAATCCAAACCTGGTTATTATGTCATCAAATATAAAATGTGCAGTTGTAGTTGCACTATAGTCTTTAACTTCTCTAGCTTCGACCCATCTGGTTAAGTATTATGTCATAGTAATGATATACCTTGCTCCTGTGCACTTTCCTGGTGGGTTTATAGGTCCCACGAAGTCAATGGTCCACTTTTCCAATGCTTGTAGGGTCATTTGCGGTGCTAATGAAATTTCATCTCTTCTGGATGGCTTCCCAACTCTCTGGCATACATCGCAGGCTCTAGCATAATCTTTAGCATCTTTGTGTAAGGTGGGCCAACAAAGGCCAGCTCTCAGGACCTTTTGCGTAGTTTCTCTCCCTGTGTAGTGTCCTCCTGCGATGCCTTCATGAGCTTATGCAAGGATCAGTGGTCGCTTTGTCTCCATAATACATCTTCTTAGTATCTCATCAGGTCCCAGTTTGTATAGTTGACTAGCTATAAGTGAAAAGTATGCAGTGCGCACCACTAGTTGTTTCTTCTGGGGAATTGTATACTCACTAGGTCCCATTCCGGTTGATAGGAACTGGAATATGTCTGTGAAGTGGTCATCAATATTTCTAATGGTGAGCATCTGTGCATCCGATAGTATATCCTCCAAACTGGTGGGTTCTTCAGCATGTTCTAGCCTCGACAAGTGGTCAGGACCCTTGTTCATTCTTCCTGGCTTAACTATGATTTCAAAATCATATTCTTGAAATAGCAGAAGCCATATGTATATTTGCCCCCCCAACATTAGCTTGTTGACTAGATATTTCAGCGCGGAGTGATATGTAAACATTTTAAAGTGTCCTCCCAACAAGTAGTGGCAGAATTTTTGCAACACATACACCATGGCTAATCCTTCTCTCTCGGTAATGGTGTAATTAATTTCAGTTGTAGATAGCTTCCTGCTAGTAAAATCTAATGGGTGGTCGATCTCCCCTTCTTCCAATTGTGCCAGTAGTTCTCCCAGTGCAATAGAAGATGCATCGACATGTACATGAAACTCTTTGCTCCAATCTGGAAAAACCAAAATGGGCACAGTGACCATCTTCTATTTCAGCATGTCGAAGCTTTGTTGGCATTCATCTGTCCAGCCAAACTGAAAATCCTTCTTCAAAAACTTCTCCATCGGTGTTTTGATTTGGGCATATCCTTTAATGAATTTCATGTAATAGCCAGTATGTCCTAGCGCAGTGTGCAGTTGTTTGACTGAAGTCGGAGGTGGCAAATCAACTATAATTGCAATTTTAGATGGATCAACCAGTAATCCCTGCTTGCATACAATATGGCCTAATAACACTTCAAATGGTGAGAGGAAGATTCACTTCTTCATATTCAAAGAAATTTGACACTACCTGCATTTATCCAACATTAGCCTTAGACAATCAATATGATTTTTCAACAAACTAAACACAGTCCAATCATCAAAATATGCTTCTAAAAATTTATGCAAAAATTCTTTGAACGCTTCAACCACAACCCTGGAAAAGATGGTTGGGGCATTCTTCAGTCCAAATGGCATTACTGTATATTGGTAGGATCCCCATTCTATGGAAAATGTGGTCATGTGGCGGTCCTCCTTAGCAATCCGGATCTGATGGTATCCTGAAAATCCATCTGTAAAAGAATATACCTCCTATCCTCCCACGTTGTCTAATGCTTCATCAGTGAATGGTGTAGGGAAAGAGTCATGCAGACAGTCATCATTCAACTTTCTGAGGTCCACACATATCCTGATTTCTCCTGTCTTCTTGTCTTGCATGACCATAAGGCTAATCCACTCCGACTCTTTGACAGGTTCAATAATCCCTGCTTCCAGCATTCTGTCGAGCTCAAGCTTCACTTTTTCTTTAAATTTCAGGTTCAATCTATAGGGTCTTTTCTTGACTGGCTTCACACTTGGTTTCAAAGGGATCCTCATTTCTTCCATAGGACCTTTGATACCCTTCATATCAGTGAACTTGGTTAGAAACAAGTCCTGATACTCATGCAATAACTCTTTAATCTTGTCAATGGTAGAAGCATCCCAATAATCTCCAACATTGGCAAGATTCGATGTCTCCTCTGTCCCAATGTTGACTTTTTTAATATTTATTGGTTGACCAATGAATGGTAGCTCAACTCCTAGTCCTTCCACATTTCTTTGGCCTTCTGCTTCAGTGATGTTTGTTGGTTGTGGAGCCTGATTATCTTCTTGATTCAGAGGTCCTTACTTTCAGCCATATTTATACCCCATGAAGACTTTACACCCCAGAAGTATGTACACTCTTCCACGCGGGGGAGTGTAGAGGGGGGGTACCCCCTCTGCAGGGTCCAAGGGAGCTATCCCCCTAGCTAGGGGGTTCAGGGGCGAATCCCCGAAGGAAAAATTGCCTTGTAAATGTATATTGTAATTTCATTGTAAATCTGGACCGTTTATTATAAGTTCGTAGATCTAATGATAGAAATTATGTTAGGGTTTTTTTCCCTAGAAAGAAACCCTCTATTATGAGGGAAATGTATTGCGGCTATGCATTATGGCGAGTATTGTATTCTGAGAGAGGAGATTGCGAGAGAAAGAAGAGGAATTTACAACGATTTTTGTTGTAGGTTGTATCCCTTCATTTTTTGGATAATAATAAAGGAAGGACCTGGAAATTGCTCTGGTGGACGTAGCCCACACTGGGTGAACCACACAAATATTTGTCTCTGTTGTATTGTGTATCTTCTGTGTTTTGTTTCCGTATTTGTTTTATTTTATTGCTCCATGGTCCTATTTTTATAACAATGTTTACCTTCCTGGGATCATCGCCGTCATCGACATTGATGTTGTAGCAACTTTTCAATTTCTGGAGAGGCACAGTCCATTCGTCCTCTTCTTGTTCCACAGGGAGGCTAGATGCTTCCTTGAATACCTTCTTTCTCACAATCTGTAATGTTTGGTATACTGAAGGATATTCACTTTCAAATAAAAAGGTGGTTACAAAGTTATGAATCATACCTTCCCAATCTGTAGTGACGAGGTGCAGCTCTGCTTGAAGGTACTAGTTGATAGGGGTCGTTTCCAGTGTGTTAATGAATCTGTGCATCCATTGTTCTTGAGTAATGTCACTCCATGCCTCTTCGTAGCTTCGCACATGGTCCTTTGGGCAACTTTGACCGGTATATCTTACTTCGCAACTTATTGCTTGTGCTAAGAACCACGCTGTCATCAAAGTTCGGCATTGGGTCCAGTCTGTGATATTGCTTTTATGTGTCCCCCAACATCTTGTTGGTGTGGCTTTCAGGGCCTCCTCCATTGCCAACAATATATATTGTATTGGTACACTTGTTTCAAAATCTGACAGGAAGGCTTCTAAAGGGTTCAAACCATCAAATGTGGGTAAGTTACTCACTGTTGTGCCGATCCAGTGAATTTCTCTAGTTAATCTAGCACATCTTCTGGTAGATACTTCATACATCTGGTTCTGATAGTTCTCTAGTGCTTCTTCTGAATCTGATGAGCACGTGCTTTCAATTTTCTAGCTTATATTCCCATCGGTTGTAGGGTTGATGTAATCTTGTTGTCTGGCTGTTAGCTTGTAAATGTTTTCCAATTCCTATGTGTGATCTTCTTCTCTGATGGGCTCTGTGTATCACAGACCTTCATCTGGATCTAAGGGTGAAATGACCTTAAGGCCATCTCTTTCAAATGTCATAAATATTTTCTTCAAATCAACAATAGTGGAATTGTTGAAGGCCCAATCAATTCCTAGTAATGTAAGGTAAGGGCAGTTTTCATCAACAATTTCAGTTACCTCAAAATTTGCAAAGGTCCTAACTCCATCGATGTCCATAGGGACATGCTCCAATCATCTGAATGGGATGACAGCTTGATGATTATCCATCCTAAGTCTGATATGGGAATAGATCAACCTTGTTTTTCCCATTAGTGCCCAAGTTTTCTTCGTTATGACA
The DNA here is from genome assembly GCA_009831015.1 of Picea engelmannii. NCBI lineage: Eukaryota > Viridiplantae > Streptophyta > Pinopsida > Pinales > Pinaceae > Picea > Picea engelmannii. The sequence continues at coordinate 2,114,509 of ML779789.1, forward strand.
TTGACCTTCGACCCTAAGTCAAGGACCACATAATCTATATCATATTCTCCTATTTGAGCATTCAAATGTAATTCTTTATTTTTCCTTCTCTTCTTACCAATTTGGTGTACTGACCTATTCATTAAGGGGTCTATATTAACTAGCTCATACTGCCTGATTAAGTTTTGTAATTCTTGCACAGCGTTCTCATCATGAATTAACTTAATACAAGTGTATAAAAATTCAATGAGCTTACTAACCTCTTTTCCTCCTTTTGGCTAAGCCAACTGATCAAATTCCTTAGGCATCCCATATTCTCTGATTTATGGTTGTGTTTTGGAGGAAGAACCTGGATCTGCTTTGAACTCTTGCCTTGCTTCCTCAAAGATTTGTCTTTCTTTCTTCACATCAAAATTTTGGGTCTTCTCTACAGCTTTCCTTATGCCTGAGTCCTCTGTAATATTTTCTTGGGTCATTCTATATGCTCTTGTGGTAGTGCCTCCGTGAGTAATAATAGTGAATCTAGGGTCTGCTCTGCGAGGTTCAGCATAGATCAATTGCACTTATGGGTTCTACTGGGGTCCTCATCTTTCCTGAATCTTGGATAGCAGCATAGGGCAGTCCTCAATGACATGCTCAAAGGAGTTGCAATAACTGCAAGTGGTACAAGGGTTCTGATAGTCCCTTTCTAAATGTCCTTGTTGCACACAGTTATAATAGATTATTTTTCCTCGGCCTCGGCCCATTCCTTCTCCTTGTCCTCGTCCTTTTTATCCACCGTGAGGATTGAAGTTTCCTCTTCCTGGGGAGTTATACTATGCATTGTTTCCTTCTTGATGTACTTCGCCTTAGATATTGTATATGTCTCTTGATCTTTCTTGCATGATATCAGAAGCTCTACAATCTCTATCGTCATGCCCTACTGATTTACAAAATGTGCAATACAAGTTTGTGAGTGTCTGAACGTATTTATGAATGTAATAGCACTCACCAGGGCGATGTCGATTTATGCATACTTCACACCAAGGTAAGGTGACTTGCTTCAAGGGGCTCGGAGCTCCAGAAGCCAAGTATTCATTGAATAGAGGGAATTTTTCCTTTTCATGACCTTCTGATCTACATCTGACACACCAGATGTCTTCTCTTTTGTCTTTTCCCTTGTATTTCTTCATGTCTTCGACCTGTAGAGACAAACTAGTTAGCTGACTCAAGATCTGACTCATACCTGAGATGGATTCTCCCATAGGAGATGATTCAAGCTTCATGGTGATCTCTAATGATTCTTCCTACGAAGAAAACTTCTGTTGCATTAGAGGGACTCTGATATGTGGTAAGAGAGCAATGATAAACCATTCTTAGTTCTACTTGTCCAGGATCTTAAAGGTCAATCTTCCTGTAAGGATCTTGAATCTCTGATCGAACTCCCAAATAGGTTCATCAACCTTTTTCTTGATCTCTTTCAGCTTTGTAATACATTGGGACTCCAAATTAGGTTTCTTAAACTCTGCAATCAGCACGTTCTTGATCTCATTCAATGGATTAGGCTACGTAATTCCTTGGACAAGCTTCATGTACCATCTCAACGCGCAGTCTCTCAGTGTAGTGCTAAACTAGTTTCTTTTAACAGCTTCGTTGGTAATATTTTTAATGTTCCATACGACCTCACATAGGAACCACTGTTGATCAGGATCTTCAGATCCATCTCCTCTAAATATAGTTAGCCTCATCTCATTTGTCATGTAGTTGCCTAGGTTTCCTGTCTGAGTGGATGTTGAGATGCTAGTAATAGTTCTCTGTAGACTCTGGTGATTTGGAATGTTATGATTACTTACCATTTCTGAAACAACGGGAGGATTTATATTACTTACTTTAGTATCCTACGCAGTTCCTGAGGTTTTTGGATTGTTTTGGCAAAGTTCTTCAGTTGATTCTTCCTCTGGCCCCACAGGTTTTGAATGTTCTTCGTCTGTCAGATATGCCTCTTCTCCACTGTAGAAACCCTCTTCCCCGTAGTTTTGCTTAAAGAGATTCTCAAGGTGAACCCCTTGAAATACTCTTCCACTGCGCATATGTCCCGCTTCTGTGTCGTTGTCGCTGTCCAAATTTTTGAACATTATCCTTTTCAAATCTTCTCGATCTACTGTATCTTCAAGATGTTCTTTCATGCGACAACATCTCGAGTCTCAACTTCAGGACTTGTAAAAAATTTCCTCTAGGTCATTTAAAGAAATATATTTCACCTTGGTTGTATGAATCTACTCTATCAACAGCAAACTCGATGATATACCCTCCAATGGTACTATCAAACCAGTGATCTACTTCCCTGGATACAATGTTATCAACCCTTTTAACCTTCTGGATCAACGTCGATGCCCAAACTACAAGAGATCTAGGTCTTATCTCGAATTGGGTATCTGCTAACCTAGATAACCACTCATGTAGCTCTTGATGGATCCCTCCAAAGAATATCTCATGAATGTCGGTAAAGATATATTTCTCCATCCAATCTTCTGTACTAATATTAGTGTTCTTGTTCTGGGCTTCAACGAAGTCTTTCTCTTGATCTTCTATACACTTTTGAATCTCTGTCTTCGATGGGAACCACCTTGACATACCCTCATGAAGATTCTTGTCCCAACAATGGAACCATTTGTTGGCATAGGGGCAGACCCAAGGTTCAGCTCCAAGAGCACACCAACAAGCCCTATCTATTGGCCCTATCTACTGGCCCTTTCGGCAACACCTGCAAAGAAGATGTAGTCTCACCCAAAGCAGCTATAAGGGGGTTGTAGGATAGAGATGTCTACAACCAGGGGAATATCAAGTGGATCTATTACAACAACAATACATCATGCATCTATCATTCAACAAGCTATATCTATCCTTCACAGCTATAGATTTGATCTAATACAATAAGGCAGGTAACAATATAACAACGACGGAGATCAAAGCATCAATCACACACACAACAACAAATGTACGTGGTTCACCCTCTCTCTAGGGATATGTCCACAGAATTGTGCTTATGATTCATTAAGGTAAAGCATACAATTCTCATCTGCGCTCTCAGCTAGCAGATCCTCTTTCTTCTCTCTCTTTCTCTCCTCTTCCTATGCACCCAACTACAGGACTTGACCTTCGCACATAGAAAAATATCTTACAATACCATAAGGATTCCTCTCTCTCAAAACTTCTCTCTCTCAATACAATGATCCCTCACACAATACTATAGCTAGATCAACAACAATATTGTATTGCAGAATTACCAACAAAACCTAGGCCCTTTAGACCTTTATTTATACATTACAACACCTCACCGAAAGCTTTTAGGTTGAACCCTAGGTGCCAAAAACCCTAGATACTAAAACCCTAGGTGTCTAAAACCCTAGGTCAACATGACCCGCTTTTTCTGGGCTTCGCTAGCCTATCTTTCCTTCCCTCTCACGCAGTGCTCCAAAGCATCCAACGGTGGATTTTTCCACTTGCTGAGTTGTCCACGATCCATATTCCTTGCTGATCTATCAGACTTGATCTCCTCATCCAACGATTTGCATTTCCTCACTTCGCTCCATCTTTTCTACTCTTTTTCTCACTTTGACCCAATGACAATCACTGTGTCTCCCGTGAAGTTCGCATTTCACCTTTTCTTCCTTGTTCTTCACTTCCTTCAATAACCAAGGGCCAACACATGTTTATTTTTTAAACCATATGCTAAATCAATTTCCCTCCAAGTAATATTGATATCTTTATTACGATGATATTCTTTAAGCAAAGTAGTCGCCCCTTCCCATGATAACCTACCATTACATTTTATGCATCGATATATCCATACCTTCATCGAATCAATATTGTTTCTGATGTATAAATTTAGTGCATCCCACTCTCGACCAAATGTATGAAAAAAGAATAAAAATTACTAATTATAATAAAGATTAATAATTGATTATGGAAGCTAAATAAAACTTAAATAAGTACAATATAGAAAGAAATCAATATTAATGAAAATTATTATAGATATCTACCATCTAATTACCTTTCACTTTCCTCATTCTACTTTTCCCAACTAGGACCTCACCTTCAAATTTTTTAATGGAATTGACATCCAAAATCTGAGGCGCCTTCATGATTTTTGTTGCTAATTTAGGAAGATACTGACTAATATACACTAAAGATTGATATACCATATAGCCCTCCACCACAAATCCCTCAAGATGTGCTATTTGTCTAACAAAATCATTCAATGACTTCAAGTTCCTCTCCACCATCCACATTGACCATGTGTGTATAGGTCCACTCATTTCAATCTCCTCAAATTGGTGTATGAGGTTGTGTTCTTGTGCATTGAAAAATGTTGGAGGTAGATAGTTTTACATTTCACACATTAGCCGAGGAATTTCTCTCCTCCAATATTTTATATATTCTTTATGGATTTCTTTAGATGACAACCACCTACACATTATATAACAAATCAAATCATAAGTTTCAACAACAACATATATACATTGAAAGTAAAACAAATGTCAACAAGTTGAGCAAACAACGATTTTGCATATAAATCAATAATATTTACCTCATGTATTTTCCAATATATTATATAACTTGTTTTACATTGTTTTCAAAGTTGTCAGGGAGAGATAGAGGTATAACATACTGTAACAAAAAAGGGATCATTAATTTTTAGGAAAAGAAAACCAAATTATAATGCTAAAAATTCATATATTTACCAATATAGAAATCTACCAAAATAATTACCTTAATGAAGGTATGCTAGCCATGATTTTTCACCCCACCAAATTCACCTTTCTCCGTTAAGATATTCTTTATGTTTCAAGCAAATCTCATGGGAAATTTAATTTTATGAATGACCTATTTTACAACATTTCTTTCATGCTCTGTAAATAACCATGGAAGACTATTTCAGTGTCCATTGTTATTTGAATAAATCACATTTTGTAGTGCGTGATTGTTTTTCTTGAATGTCAGTACAAATTTTGACAATTTGTTCATTGTCACTCCTTCCATCTATGATTCTCCACAACGTTTATGGTACAATCTTTCTGATGTGCATTGTATCAAACAAATGAGTTATTTGTGGGTGCTCATATTAGGGAATTCTATTGAATTATATAGGGTAACTTTTCATTCCTCATGGAATCCCATTAATGCCTTGATGACATTTATGAAATACAATTAATGAGATTACAACAATAATTGTTAGATACAATAAACATAATTCAATACAAATTAAAATTGTAAAACATTAATATATATGACACATAGACAAAATGCTTACCTTGACGAATTCTATTATATTCCAACTTCCATAGGTGAGGTGTCATTCTTCATGGTTTTATTCCAGTCTCTTCTTTCAAATTGAAAATATGTTTTTCTATAGTTCAATACCTATGGTTCTTAGGGAGGAAGTGCCTATACTCATCAAATACCTCATTTCCTAGACTTCTTGAATGACATGATTTCATCCTAGGACCACAAATTCGACATGTAAATTTACCCTTTCTTTGAAGACCTGCAAGATATGGATTAATGTCAATATTATTTATATAACAAGGAATTAATATTTAAGAAGCATGCATCATATTTTCATTAAATTATATACTATTAAAGTGTAGCAGTATGTTACAAACCATAAAAATGTGTTAGCCCTGGGGCATCACAAATTGTCCATGTAAATATTCCATGGAATTGAAATTGTTTTTGCCCTATTGGTCTAGAGATGTCATACATAGTGATGCCAGCACATAAATTCAGTAGCTCGTCGAAAAGAGGCTCAATATATACATTCATGTATTTCACTTGATACTTACCTAATTGGGTGAAAGTACACATAATTACTACCTTGTGTATATATATAAGTAATTATGCAATGAATAATACAAATGAAATGAAACATTCAAACTAATTTTGTAAACAAATACCTAGAGAAATCATTTCCAACATTGTGTGATCCCTTTTTATTGACATCCAAGGAGGAAGGTTATTGTTTATAAAAAAAATAGGCCACACTGATTAAATAGACTTGATCTCACCAAATGGATTGACACTATTAGCTTCCAATGAAAGCCTAACATTACGAGGTTCTTCTTTAAAAATTGGTCATCTTTCTTCGATGTTCCTAAATGTAGAACCATTTGCAAGAATTCAAAGAACACCATCTTCACTTCTGTCATGTGCATAGTAATCCATAAATTGTGCAATGCTTTAGCACCTGAAAATCGTTGCAAATATGGAATTATTGGAATATGACGAAGAACCTTGCGAGGCACCTTTTTTGTTACTTGATCAATTCGATATCCACTGATTTGACATTGCAATCATTTTGTTTATGATGCATATTGTCCATAATATATAATATGATCATTCAAACATGCATCAATATCCTGATACTCCATTCCAATATCTTTCATAATGGCACATAAGTCTCGGTATGTGCAAGGTAAATTATTTGACTATGGTAAGAAAAATCCACCTAACAATCCACAACATAAACAATAACTAGTTAATGTAAATAATAGTAATAAAGAATATTACATCTTTAATTTACATTAATTGACACTAAAAATAGAGAAAAATAAAGTCGACCTTTATGTACAATATCTGATGAATTATACTATGTATATTAGGATCTGTGTGAGACAAGTGTTTCAAAAACCATTCAATACCTTCACATTCACCAAAAACATTATAGAAAAGGAAATAATTGTTCTTGAGCCTTCATAAAAGGGTTGTTATGCCTTCTCAAGAAGAGGTACATCATGAATATCATCAAACTTTTCCTCATTGATAGGAGAAAAGATGTCTTGGATCAATCTGTTTGTCCCACCATCCTGCTCAATAATATTACTGGTGTCATCTTCTTCCATAGGATTGACTTGATCTTCAATATCCATACCATCTTCCACATCTTGTAAAATAGTATTTCTACTACTACTTGGCAGATATTTATTTGGCGACAGACACCTAAGAGGATTTATCTTTACAATTTTTACAAACAATCAATAACATTAGTGTATATAACACATATTAAAATGGAATAAAATTGTATAAATACAATCAATACAAAGACATATATAATGACTAACTTACCATGGGACGATATGTATGCCCCCATTCAAAATGCCCATATATCCAACAATGTATTTCAATTTTTTTCCTCACAAGTCTTCGTCTTTTTGAGCCCCTGTGTTGATTGCAAGGGAAACAACATTTCCCACCAATATCGACCTGTGCCTCCAATGGAGCCCTTATCCTAGAAATCGTCCTTTCACTCTCTTCAAGTGTTGGCATTGGGATTTCCTATATTTACAAAAAAAAACACTGAAGCAATATAAGTACATTAATATAAGAACATATTCTTACGATACAAATGTCATCAAATTATATTGACCCCATATGTACTAGAGACTTAATCCATTTTCGTCATAGATTTATTAAAGGTTTATAGTAGTAGTGAACAATTAATCAACAAATAAAAACCATACTTTTTTACCACATAAGTTCCAAAGCTTGACTATAAGCAAGTAGTAAAATAAAACAATAAAAGAGAACTAGACCAAGATAAATTGTATAGTAATTAAATGGAATTGAGTAGACATGTTCATACCTATTTCCTAGGGAATAATTTGTGTCCCCAAATGAAAGAGGGTCTAAGGGTTAGGGATCCAATATGGGTATTTAGAAAAGAGACAAAGTAATATTATAAATTTGTAACCTTCAAAGTAAAAAAATGGAGCTATGCATATCAAGAATTGGATTTGAGGCAAGTAGCACATAGAAAAAAGACTAATAAATTATGTAATGAACAATGAGCATAAAAATATTTTATAACCATCTCACCTACAAAAAAATAGTCGAAAACACTCACCTCCATCAATATTCCGAAGAACGTTGACTATGTAAAAGTTGACCAAGTCATTGACCATTAAACTATTTTCAAACGAGTAGTTGGCATTCTCCAAGTTCATAAATAGATAGACGAACTATCATTAAAAGATTAAGGATATGGAAGTTCGTCAGAAGTACGACGTTCATCAGAGTGCACAGAAAAAAAAATGATTAAAATTTTAATATTATGTCTTAATTTGCGATGATATGATTGAATTTATCCTTATCATCAAAAACATTTGTCGAATTTGACCCCATATGTAGTAGTGTGATTGTCTAAAGCATAGTTTAATGAAGAAGATATCTTTCATGCATCAAAACAAGGGCATTTGCAACAAGAGGATCCATGGGTGATATGTTTTATTTCTAAAGATAATGAAGTTGTTGGTGAACAAAAAACACATCTTTGCAATTCTCCACAAATGTTTGGTGGAAATTTCTCTTTGCAACCTCATCATGGAAACATGGTCATTGCATGAAGGAAGAATTTTTTCAAGACATTGTTGACGAATCAAGAATATTGGATGTGGTCAGTTATAAGGAGAAAGATGAAGAAATTTTCAAGTGGAAAACTTCTCATTCAACCAAAGATTGCAACACTCATGACGAATCGAGATTTGATTTTATTAAGTCATGGTTCCAAAGCATTGTTAGCCAAGTAATGAAATCAAATTTTGGGCACCTCCAAATCAGTTTTATTTCAGTGTTCTTTGGGAATACTCTTGATTCCTTGATAACATCACTGATATATTCCACAACTTTGGATTTCATTTCATAGATCATTTGGATGCTTGAATGGCTCCATTAGAAATATACTTACACTTGAAAAGTGCCCCTTTCCTCCAAGAAGATTAGGGTAGGTAGATCTTGTTTGTACATAGTTTTTTTCTTCAATCAAAGTTTTTCATAATAAAGTAGTTGCTAGATTGAGATAGTGTTTGAAGATCACTCCATATCCAAATGGAGAAGGAAGTTGGTCTTCAGATTCTAATGTTCTCAACAACCCATAGGGGATCATTGTGTCGTGGTTGGAGCCATTTGTTGATAAAAAATATGGTCACCTCGATTTTCCACTCTTTGGAATAATAAAAAAAAGTATATCAAAAGCATGAAAATTTTGAATGATCACAAACTCATGGTGTAGCCATTAGTCCCAGCTTCATCACACATTTTTCATATTCAAAATCCAAGTTCGTATATTAAAGTTATCAATGTTTTTGTCTAAAAGAGCATTTATTCATGTGCAACACAATTGGCTTCTCCCTCGACACTAAGTTTCCTCTCTTATAATTAGTATTGGAACTACACATATTGGAACTACACTTCTTATAACTTCCTCTTCTATCCATTTCCTCATGATTTTTCCCTCCATTTATCTTAGTATTGTATCCACACTTAAACCCTTATTAAGTGTTAATATTAATATTTTATTAACACCTGTTATTAACACTTAGTCTCCTATTAAGTGTTAATCTTAATCTCTTATCCACAATTGAGATCTCCCATACCCCCGAATATGAATACTTTGTACTCCCATACTTAATGAATATACTAACTCACTTCCCCTCCTTACACCCTCCTGCAGTGCCATGTTAATTTTTCAAAATCCCACCCAGTTTCAGTCTCACTGAATTTTCTACCAAATTTAAATGCCAAACTCAGTTTCAACACTATTTCAGCATATGCTACAGCGGTGTTTCAGCATCTGCTCACAGTGGTGTTTCAGCATCAGCATATGCTACAGCCTGGTGTTTCAGCATCTGCTCACAGCGTTGTTTCAACATCTAAAAACTTAACAGAAAATAAATTTCTGAACAGAAAATAAATTTCAGAATTGAAACAGGAGGATTATGAACATCGTTTTCAACGCAGAAATTAAATATCAGCAATATGCAAAACTCAGAAAATATTAGACACAAATATTTTCGGTCTAACTTCGACCCTGGAAAAGCCCACAAGGGGAAAACCAGTTAGAGAGGGATTTGTATTATTTATGAGCTTCTGAGAAATTCTTTTACAACATTTTCATCTTCAGATATTTACACAAACTTATCTGGACATTCCTGTAGCTTTGCTCCTCAATTTCTAATCCAGAAATTCGTACAACAGTACGGCAATTAATGTTGTACGGGCTGTCACGAAATTTGTGCCAAAACTCTGCTAAGATTCAATTTCTGTGCCACTCAATGCTATTCGGCAACCTTGGAATGCATGCCAGTGCTCCCAGAAATTG